>WMED01000671.1:0-32387 GCA_019650415.1 Pipa parva
AGACCTTACTACTGGAAGCGACGCAGACGGATCTTCTCATGGACAGAGCTCATAGGGCAATATGTCCCAAACCATCAGCCTCTATGCCACCCAGAGACATCATCATCAGGATGCACTACTTCCATGTAAAAGATAGGATTCTCAAAGCTTCAAGGAATGCACCAATAACAGTAGACGGAATTAAACCGCAGATATTTGCAGACTTATCTCCCATCACTCTTTAAAAAAGGAGAAGCCTGAAACCTCTATTGTCAATACTGTCTGACATGAACATTAATTACAGATGGGGCTTCCCCTTTAAATTAATGTTCGTCGCCAAAGGTCATTTCTATGTGATCAAAGATGCCAACGAGATCCCAGAAACTATTCAACACCTGCAGAGAGAAAACTAGAATGTGGCCTCCAAATGACTATGATCCAGGACTGATAAGTAACCATCTAAAAATAACTGTGATAACATGACTCGTACCAGTCTATACTCCTGTGTCACTATCTTAATCCTTCACCTATCTCTCAACCTGTCCTCTTCACCTTCTCCAACAATGCCACTCTAGGAAAGGGAGATTTTCTGTTCTCTGCCCACCCTCTCCTCTCCTCTCTTGGCCTCTCTATCTCTCTCTGGGGCAGGAGTACTGTATTATTACATTGGTTGTTCATCACTAGGATATTACATATAAGGCTAAATGTTGTCATTCAAGGTTCCATTCTAATAATATGACATATCAAATTTTACTTCAGGGCAGATACTTAAATTTCCGCCTGTCTTAGAATCTGTTTCCTAAATCTGCCGCTTTAATCTCTTAATTAATGCTGTCAGGGAAGGTGCGATCTTCTGCTCTCTACCTTCCCTTTCCCTGACCTCTACCTCACTTTTCAGGAAAATGTAATTGAATGTATTAATTTGGCCATCATTACTTGTATTTTACCCATAAAGATAGACGATGGTACTCAGTGTGATTTATGTGGGGGGGTTGTGGGGAGGGGGGGGCGGGTGAACTTAATGGTACTCAGAAAATACAGCGGATGTTTGCTAAAGGTTGTCTTTGCCCTTCCCTCTTTCTCCTCCTTCCTCCTTTTGTTTTGTGTTTTATTTCATTTTGGGTATATGTTTCTTTCCTTTGAGAGAGCCGGGGATAGCAGCGGGGGGGGGGGGGGGGGGGGGGGGGGGGGGGGGGGGGGGGGGGGGGGGGGGGGGGGAGGGATTGCACAGGAAATGTATAATATGTATTTAAGGAGATTGGTACACAGCCTAGTAAGGAGTATAACTTAAGCAAGTTAAAGACAATGGTTCGTTAGTTCATGTTGAATGCATAAGATGGATTATCACAATCTGTTAGATTTACTTACTTAAGTAACCAGTTTAACACCAACAAAAAAAAAATTAAAGTCCTCCTAACATAAGACTGCTGAGTGCGGCTACCTTCCCCAGCTGTTTTTCGGTTCACGACCTCCAAAGTAGTTATCTAGACTCCACTTATTATAGTGCAGTCCTCTAAAATAGATCACTTTTTCCTAATAATTATTAGGACCCAATTACTTTCATCCTAGTTTCTTTATTGAAACTTCCCGTTTACTCTATACCTTTAAACTCCTCCCCTCCCCCACCATGAATCCCTCTGATAGGAACAGACCGTTCAATCTGAAAGTTGTATCTCATAATGTCAAGGGCCTGAATAGCCCTAAAAAGAGACAAATAGCATTCTCAGACTATAATCTCATGAAAGCAGATGTTTTACTTCTGCAAGAAACACATTTTTCCAAAACATCATTTCCAAAGTATATATCTAAATTCTACCCCGTTGCATTCCATTCTCTGGCAGAGAACAAATCTAAAGGAGCATCTATCCTAATTCATAAAACAACACAGTTTGACCTATCACACAAATATACAGACCATCAAGGGAGATATGTAATTTTGACAGGATTTTTGCAGGGCCACCAGGTGACGATAGCCTCAGTTTATGCTCCCAATACAGCAAAAAAAAAATTTTTTGATACATTTTTCAAAAAACTAAATGAATTTAGAACAAGCAGAGTAATAGTGGGAGACGACTTTAATACAGTACTACAAGAGAGCCTTGATAGCACAAGAAACAAACCCACAACATCGTATATGCAAGAATCGAATAGAGAGGCCAAAGCACTTAACAACCAACTAAAGAAAGCCAATTTGGTTGATATATGGAGAGAGAACCACCCCTTAGACAAAGATTACACATTTTACTCTTATAAACACGATACCTTCACTAGAATTGATTATATCTTTGTCCAGAATATATACAGTATGCATCGACCATAATGAAATCATTAATTCATGATATCACGTGGTTGGATCATGCAGCCGTGGAGGTGGTATGGAGGAAATGGAGTGAATATAGGGGGGGAGGGACATGGAAACTAAATGAATCACTACTAAAAGACCAGAAGTTTACTGAACAGTTACAAAACTCAATATCCGAGTTTTTTAACTAAATGGCCCCACAGACACTTCATTAGCGATTAGATGGTCTGCGCACAAGGCTGTAATCTGAGGACTACTAATACAAAAAGCAAGCCAAATCAAAAGGAAAAAAAACACCAAAATACAAAACTTAAATAAAAAATTACACTCCCTACTGGACCAATGTAAGTCTAATTCAAACGAACAGTTAAAACAGGAATTACAAGACACACAAACTCAACTGCTTCAAATATTGGCAGACAAAGAAGCATATGCATTAAATAGATTAAACTAAAAATACTACGAATTTGCAAACAAACCTCACACTATGCTAGCAAGGAAATTAAATTCATATCAAGGTCACACAAACATTCAATCCATAAGAGATAAAGCAGGTACAGTAACGCACGATACAGAGAAGATTTTACAAAACGTTCAAAAATATTACGCAGATTTATACGCAAACAACAAGGCCCCAAGGGCTACCTCAGCAAATATTTCCCCAATTTTATCAAATTGGAACCCCCCCCAACTTAATACAAACGAACTTGAGAACTTAATGGCCCCAATTAGTTTTGCCAAAGTTATGGATGTCATCAAAAACACTAAGGGTAACAAAGCACCAGGCCCAGATGGGTTCACAGCAAGATATTATAAAATATTCAAAGACCAATTAAGCCCACATCTTGTAACTCTATTTCAAGCTTTTCAAAATGGGATCCCCCCAACCACAGAGATGCAGAAAGCAACAATTATTGTTATACCGAAGCAAGGGAAGGATCCATTAAACACTGACAGCTACAGACCTATCTCCCTTATTAATACAGACATGAAAATATACGCAAAAATCCTAGCCAATAGATTAGCATTTTTATTACCACAGATTATTCACTTAGATCAGTCAGGATTTATCCCCACGCGTACCACCACAGACAATGTTAGAAAAACTATAAATATTCTACATTATGCCCAGAAGGCAAATGCCCCATTTACACTACTATCCTTAGACGCGCAGAAAGCGTTTGACAGAGTGAATTGGGATTATATGTTTGAAACCCTCCACAAACTGAATCTGCCACCAAATTTTATTCTAGCAATCAAATAACTGTACTCAGACCCCAAAGCTAATGTTTCAATAGCAGGCAGATTATCTAAAGATATAGAAATCCGAGGGGGCACCAGACAGGGATGCCCAATGTCCCCCTTACTATTTGCCACATCAGTAGAACTGTTAGCCCAATACATAAGAGACAATGTCAATATTCATGGAATAAAAATAGGCCAGACAGAATACAAAATCTCACTATTTGCAGAAGACATACTGCTTACCTTAAGTCAACCACTAATCTCAATACCAAACACTCTCCAGATTTTAAAGGAATTTCAAGAAATATCCGGTTTCAAAATAAACCAGTCAAAATCACAAGCGTTAGCCTGGCCACCCCTTTCTAACTCATCCTAGCCAAATTTGGCAGATTTCCCATTCAACTGGCAATCAAACTCTATCAGGTATTTGGGAATAAATTTAACTATATCCTACAAACTTCTATACACGGCAAATTACCCACCTTTAATAGAGAAACTTAAAAAAATTTAGCTAATTGGTCCAAATTTCATATATCCTGGTTTGGAAGAATTGCTGCGGTAAAGATGACTTTTCTTCCCAGGATACTATATCTTTTTAGAACACTGCCAATAAATTTCCCCAAATCAGCAGCAACAGCGTTGCAAAAAACAGTTTCACAGTTTATATGGGAAAATAAAAAATCTCGCATAGGAGCCCAAATTATGAATAAACCAAGAACCAGGTGGGCTGGGGGTCCTCAATATATATAAATATTATGTATCGTCAATTCTGAGTTCAATTGTACAAGATCACCACTCTACTGAAACTCCATGGTCACAAATAGAAAAGACAGTTTGTGAACTGATAGATTTCACTAATCTTTACTGGATCCCCCCACAAAGTATAACTGAGACATGTGACTTGTTCCCCACAACGAAACTGACACTCGACATATGGACAAAGTACTATGACAAACTCGGACTGAATCCACCTAACTCTAGAATTCACTCTCTCTTCTATAACAAAAAATTTCCACCAGGAGAGGATCCTAACAAATTTAGATCTTGGATAAAAAATGGAGTCACACTAACATATAATTTATATTGTGACGATACAATCAAAACATTTGCGGAACTCCAGGTGGAACTTGGACTGTCCAACCAAGAATTTTATCAGTATTTACAAATTAGAGATTATTTAACAAAGAAAAAAAGAAAGACACTATTTGATACGCAGACATACTTCGAAAATATGTGTTTCGCCTCCTCCATGCCTCACAACTCCATTTCCATAATATACCAAAATATTAGTGCTGATACAACAAATTTAGTACAACCATATATGCAAAAGTGGGATACAGACTTAGGTAGAGATCTCTCTCTTCGAGATTGGTCAAAAATATGGAAGGTATCCCATGCGTCATCAATGCAACGACCAAGGAACGTGCGTATAAAATAATTTTCAGATGGTACTATACGCCCACTACTGTAGATTAGCAAACATGTGGAGAAACAACTCACTTTCAGAGTGTTTCAGAGCCTGTGGACATAGAGGCACTTTTATGCATACCTGGTGGTCTTGTGAAACAGCACAAAAATACTGGGACATTGTAACTGATCTACTCAGCAAAGTATTCAGAACAATTATTATCACCAAAACTCCCCAAACATATTTACTGGGCATTCCAAGTCCAAAACTTCACTCCAAAGAGGAACATAAAATAATGTCCCATATACTTACAGAGGCCAAGTCATTGCTGGCAGCGGTGTGGAAAAAGCGGACACTCCCAGGATGGAATGAGCTAATTTCTAAAGTAAATTGGGTCCACACAATGGAAAAAATCAGATATTTTCTAAACGATGAAGGATACAATTTTGAGTTAATGTGGCTCCCTTGGTTTTTATATTTAGAAAACCTGGACAACTCAGAGTGTGTAAATGTGGCAACCGGTTCCAGAGCGTGAAGGGTCTGTTCCTAGTTCCCCCCACCCATAAAATTAGAAACCCCCTGTTTCGCTCCCTTTCCCTCCCTCCTCAAGTATCTCTAAAATGCACCTAGTCATTTAGCTAGTCAAAAGATTATAGTACGTCATCTGTTTTTGTTAAGATGTTTAAAAAGTTAACAAGGTTTAAAGGATTATTGTAATTTATATTGGAAAAGATTACCACATTCTAATATGTTATAAAAGAAAGTTTATTGATGTTAGCATACTCCAAAATATATGTATATTTGTTTGCTATTATTTGCATCTAGTAATAATTTGTTTTGATGTATATTTTTGAAAATAATATATTAATCTGTTTCATTGTTATATCTATTGAATCAATAAAAATTTCAAATAAAAAAAAAAAATGAATATGGATGAATGTTTTCCAGAAAGTCTTACTTTTATCTATAGATTAACATGGGAGGAATAGGACTTCCTGTACCATCTTTTCTCCAGTGTGGACACAAATTGAAAAAAACATTAACAGAAATAAGAAATTATCCTATTGGTTTGTCATTTTAGTTATTCTTATGGAGTACTTGTAAATATGTGGTTTTTGAAGCAAAATTCCTGCTATGCATTTCTTGGTTTTTCTTTTTTCCTTTTTCATGGTTTCATCCACTTTTCATCTGTTAAGTAAACAAACCCCTGCTTTGTCCACTGTTTTCTGTGAAACGTTAGATAATTCAAATTCATGAAATGCCCCAAAAATACCCATTTATAGAAGATAGCAGCAACCATTGATGTGAACAACACGAAGCAGTACAGAATTAGGAATTCAAATTCCAAGATGCCATTTTAAGTACTGTATGGGAATAACTGCTTTGCCAATCTAAATGGTATTTTCATTTTCTGGTTGATTCAGTTATTTGGAGCAAATGACTGACTTATGTTCCCTTTTTATATCCCATGCTCTCTGTGTGATCTGCCCCATATTAATAAATATGAATGGGCATTTTATAGCATATGCCACAAATTCAGTAGAGTATGAACAATGAGCGTTTCCTGGTATTTTAATAGAAATACCTTTAAGATATTGATATCTAAAATTGCTTCGACTAAAATTATCGCAGCAAGCCCTGAGCAGCATGGGAATTTCCCCACTTTTAGTTCTTGTTGGAGAGTTAGCCTTTTTATATCACTCTGTTGTAAAAATCTGGTTTTACTAACATTAAACCGAAAGTTCTAGAACTTTTATAAGTGATATATAATAGGTAATTAAATGCTATGTTCTCTGTAATACTAACTAATACTAACCAACAACACCACATATATCTATAAACAGATTATACTTTATAATAAGTGAAGTAATAAAAGTATTTGTAACACAAAGCAATAGAGCCACAATAATAAACACATTAAGCATATATGAAACTGTATATGAAATATTCTAGCTAATTCCCATAATTATGTGGTCCAACCTTTCTGCACATTGGGGACCTTTAAGAATAAAAAGTAAAAGTAGAATAGAACCAAACAGTACCTTAGTCTCTCCTAGGGATCCAATCCGGTTTGCACAGAGTTCTGGAATCTGCAATCAATTAATTGTCCTGTGCAGGACCTCTGGAGCTGGGTCACTGTGCGGGATCTCTGGAACTGGGTCACTGTGCGGGATCTCTGGAGCTGGGTCACTGTGCGGGATCTCTGGAGCTGGGTCACTGTGCGGGATCTCTGGAGCTGGGTCACTGTGCGGGATCTCTGGAGGTGGGTCACTGTGCGGGATCTCTGGAGCTGGGTCACTGTGCGGGATCTCTGGAGCTGGGTCACTGTGCGGGATCTCTGGAGGTGGGTCACTGTGCAGGATCTCTGGAGGTGGGTCACTGTGCCGGATCTCTGGAGTGGAATCAGGGTAGCACAATAGCTCTTTTACTGAGGATAAACCTCTCTTTGGATTTTCCACCAGCTACAGCTCTTTTGCAAGTGCTTTACTCCTGTCTATGCTCAGGCTGCAGACAGTCTTTTATCTCAGGTCAGTCCTGCAGCTCCTGCAGTCATGTGAAAAGCTGATGCTCTCCCTGAGCCTCAGCAATCCTATAAATTCCCAGTTGTCTGATATTTAGATGGTTAAGAACATCCATACTAAATACCAAACTTGCCTCAGTTTGGCAGACTAGGAATTCATATCGATCTCAACTGCTCATCTGTACTGTAAATTGCAGAAATAGTTCTTGACTTACCACTGAAGAGACACATATCTGAGTACATTGATAAATAAAAACACACACTGGAGAAATTAAATATAGGAAAGTAAGGGAGGTGGAATTTGTTTTGTAAAAAGGTATGTATCTGTTACAGTGCCTGTCTAATTACACTCAGGAACTCTTCCCCTAATCAGGAGCACTATTTGGGCATTGATGTACCTTCCACTCACAGTGCACTGCTGTATTGATGCTCAGCACAGCAAGAATTGGTAAAAATATCTGTCCATCAAAATCTGAGGAGCCCCCTGAGACAGAAGCCAGAAATGAAAGAGGAAATAGTGTTTTGATAAAAATCTAATTATACAAGTCAGAAAAAAAACAAGTATTGTAGACTTGATTTAAAAATGAAATGTATGATTAACATTACATTAAACAGAATATTGTTTGTAGACTTTATATGCCCCTTACTCATTAACATTTGTTCCTGTCAAAAGAAGTCACTAAGGTCCTGGGTTTAAGCCTAGGTCCTGCTGCCTACTGTTTGAGAAAAGGAGTGAAACCCTGTGATACTTTTGATATGCATCTGTTTTAGAGCCTGGAACTGATTTTTATATACATTTTTTTATCCGGGCTGGTGTTAAGTTATCGGTTCCACAAAACCTTCTAATTTATGCAACATTTGCCAAACCTGATTCCTGTTTTTCACGTTTCCTGCCAAGACATTACTACTTTGTTTGCTATTCTAGTTTGACCTCTGCCCCCTTTAAAACATTGCTTGTTTTGAGTTTGTATCTTCTTGCCAAATTTGTATTACAGCTGCTATGTTGCCCTTTCCAGTCAAGTCCTGCTAGTACTTGTCCTCCTAGCACATCCCTATCTGAAAATTTAATTTTAAGATTATCATTGCTTACTTGCCATCAGCTCTAACCTTTACTTGTTTACATTTTGTCTCCACATTACATCTGTTTATCATACCCGTTACCTGCTGGTTTCAGCCTGTCTGGGATGTTCTTTCCTAAACAAAGTCTTTTTCAGCATCCAGGATCCATGTCCAATACACTAAAGCAATCCAGGAGCCCCAAAAGAGTATCAGCAAATGAACTGGGCTCCCCTAGTTCTTATTCAGGGATAGATCCATCACTTAGACCCCCTTTCCTATCCCCAAGCCTATTAATTGACTGGCTGTTTTACAGATTACTTGGTATAAACAGTTTGGATTCATAAAATGTAGGTACTATTTTTGTCACCCTAGAGGCATTATTAAGGGTCCTCCTTAAGTGTTTTGATCAACAAGAGGCACATCAAACACATACTGACTAAGCTTTTTATCTCTTAATTCCTCAAAAATCTGGATTCTTTATATTTCTAAGGTGACACACCTGTTACTCTGCCTATACCAGTACTTATATTTCTCTACCTTAATCCAATTCTGAATTAAGTCTTCTTAAGGGTTCAAAGATTTCTGTCATTTGGTAGACTTTACAGATTTTCAGTTTGGACCTGTATTAAAAACTGACACTGCACTGAGGAAGGTTCATATTTTGTTGGATTACCTAAAAAAAATAGGATCTGAATCCAAAACGCATATAACATTGACTTTTTTACTCTCATTTTCTCACTAACCTTGCTGGACCTTTAGGACCTCACTTAAAGTTTCAAACTTAAGATTTAAGACTCACCAAAAAATACAGAAACACCAGCTAATAACATGTTAAATAAAAATGGCCCAAGTTATACCCTCCCTTTTCTTTTACCCGAGCAGCTCTGGTACCAACAGTGGTCTTGGAACTAGCTAATCCCTGGGTGCAGAATCTGAGGAGCCCTCCGGTCTTTACCTTTGACTCCCGCAAGGAGGTATGGGATTTGCTGCCAAGGACTCAAAGGTCGTTGTCCCAAGGAATAGCTGACCACTGGTGGATGGACAGGCAGATAGAGAACTGATGAGCAATAACAGGAGCAGGAACAAAGGTTTGGCAGACAGGCAGACAGGGAACAGACAGACTGACAACTGGTGCAGGGACAGAGGACTTGGCAGGCAGGCAGGCAGGCAGGCAGACAAGGAACATATACTGTAAGTTCAATCTCTTTAAACATTATTTTACACAAGAACCCAAGAACTGACTGAGTTCTATAACAGGGTGCAGATACTGAGAGGAAACGCCTTTATATAGTTAGAGAGCCGGGCGTGTGACCTTGACACGACTGTGCTATAAGTGCACGCCAGCGTCATGTGCACGTGACCGCAACGAGGGTATGCGCACAGAGGAAGAGCCGCGACGCGAGTGCCACACAGAGGGAGCCAGGACAGAGGTAAGTTTCCTAACACATCTATTTTCGGTCACAATATAGTCAATGAAAGGTCATTATCTCCTTTCTTGATCCACCATAGTCTAATGGGTATTGATGTTGCCACACCTATGCTAATAGCCTCATATCTTGAATACATTATGGGCAGTTCTCTGTCAGATGGGATTCATAGTTTATGCACAGTTGCAGTGGCAATAGGTCAAGAAATAAAATGGAGGAGAGAGGACTTCACAGACAAAAGGAAGTGTAAGTGTAATGCTATTTTAACCTCTTATGGCATCCACGCGTCCACTTGGGGAAATTCATCCACAGCTACCTCAGTCACCCCAGAATCATAGGATCTGCTTAAATTTGGAGTTGTGCCTGTACCTTTTACTTATAAATGATGGGCTCCTGATATTCTTCTTAACAACAGAAACTCTTTATTTACATATGCACGCATTTAGATCTTCATACATCACTTTCCTTAGCTAGACAGTTGCTTAGTACATGATATATACTGTATATATATTCAGTATATAGTTAAACCCTCTGAAGTGCAAAAGAATTCAGTAGCTGCTCTCACTCTGTGCAGGCATTCCAACCTCTGGACATATACTTGCTGTTCCGAGATCTGACAATACCTGGGTCTTTTCCACCCCAGGGTGTCCTGGTGCCTCCAGACTTACAGGATACCCCTAAGGCTCTTTTTTCTGTTGAGACACTTTTCTGAAATCCTAGGAGGGATTCCTACATTTTTCTGGTAGAGGGGGTACTTCATTTTGTGTTTGTCTAGCATAGGGGCCTAGCTGCTTTCATCTACAGAGATCCTTCACCCCACATGGGGAAGGCCCTATGACCAAAGAACCAGCCTGTTACAAGGCCAGGGACTAAAGACCTTTCCGACTTCCTGAACACTAATATTTATAGACTGGGGAATACTCCTCCCAGCTATAACAAAAATGAATCACATTACTCCATCATATTTAATATATAACTCCACTAGATAGT
This sequence comes from Pipa parva, assembly GCA_019650415.1. Taxonomy (NCBI): domain Eukaryota; kingdom Metazoa; phylum Chordata; class Amphibia; order Anura; family Pipidae; genus Pipa; species Pipa parva. Next base: position 10,932 of record WMED01000671.1, read on the forward strand.
GCTAGTGCCACATTCCTAGCAATTACATATAGGCATACTTATAGCCAAACACTCTAAATACATATAATTTAATGAAATTGAGTATAACCATTTCCATTTCCTTACATAAGGTTTTAACCTTACTCCATGGAATTACTATAAATAAACTGATATACCCTTTTACCCTTAAACATAAAGCATGAAAGTGATTACTTTCATGCATGCAAAATTATGCAAAAATTGTCCAGTGATTAGGCTATGGCACAATGTTCTATGGGATCCATGAATACCACCTGCAGTACATCAATATTCCCCCTCTGGTAATATTCAACATTCTTGATCCAAGGCACGCTATTTTTCATGCTTTACTACAGCAAGGGATTCACATGTCCTTGGTTAACACCTGCTAGTTGTAGCTGATGGTGACACTGGAGGAGCAACTCCAGATACCAACCATGGAGCCCAGGAATAGATGATCCATAACACAAGAATCAGGAACTACAGAGGTGAAATATAATACAGCCTTACTAATGTAGGCCTTATAGTAGCACTTAATGTGATAGTTTCTTTCCATCAGCTGTGGAGGTCCAGGTCTTAAACTTAGTGCATGGACTGAAAAAAGCATATGAGACAATTAGGGGCCAATATATATACCTCCTGAATTGTGTTTGCCACACTTTGCATTACCCATATTGTAGCATAGACAATTCTGCCTAGGGTGTAGTGTTTGAGGGGAAATAATTTGCCCCAATAATGAGAACATATTACACCCCAGCTGCAGGCTAGAGCCTAGTTTAAAAGGCAGGTTGGAGTGCCAGTTGTGTGGGGTTGGTGCTAGAAAACTGGGAATCCATTTGTGTGGCTGATGTTGTGAATCCCCATGCAAGAAACAGGAACCTGTGGAGAAAAACCCTAATATACAAATTGGCTGTACAGGACAATGAAGCCCCAAGGAGACCACCCAAGAGAAGGGAATGATCCTCTATTTGTTTTCTACCCAGAACTGTATGAGTTGCAGTTACCCACTGTTTTTCTGACAAAGGATTTATCACTCATGAGGGCAAAAGTTATTAAACTCACAAAGAAATCTTGCATTGTTTTTGCAAAATTTCTCGAGATTGAGTTTTTCTACCTTGATTTTTCAAATTAAATTTGGATGGAAAGGTAGCCATACTTTACATTAGTAGCATGGCTACCTTTCCATCGAAAATTTTAAAAAATCAGGATTGAAAAACTCAATGTCAAAAGAAATCTCACGAGAACAATGCAAGATTTCTCTCAGTAAATTCGGAAAGACCCAGGGGCAAAATTTATTAAGGGCGAAACGATTGCCTGAAGTTAAATTCCGATCGCAATTCCGATTGCACAATAGGAAATTGATCAAAATTCCGATCGTGTGATCCAAATTTCGATCGTGCGGTAAAAATTCCACTTTTAATAAATTTCACCCTCCAGAATTTAATAACTTTTTTGCCCTGAAAGTAGTGTTTGAATTGACTTTTGATTTGCCAAGAAAGGCTGTGTTTTAAGGTCATTTTTGGAAATAAATACTGAATATGTAAGAAATTCTCTTTTTATGGTATGTTAATCACCAAAGATTGCTAAAACATTTGAGTGATTCCCAACACTATTTACTAAACTTTCTGTTCCTGCCACAATGTAAATAGTCTCATAGTGATTTCTGTGCATAGTAAGGTGAATTGTGGCTCATTGTAGTAAAATGGCATCATCTTTTCAAAAACAACATTGTAGCAAAATGCATCTCTCAATTTAATAAAGGACAATATCACCATATTGTAACATTTTGCTTACTAGTATTGTTGCCAAATAGTCCCCAATTTCTTTTTTTACTTTACTTTCAATAATAGACAATCCCTAGATAATGTTGGCACTTTGTCATATTTTCTAAGTCTCTTGAAGGGAGAACAGGAACTAGAATAGGAACAGAAACCCAACTGTAAGCCCCATCATTTGGTAATTCTAAAGTCAACTAGTTGAATTCATGCTAATTCACCTTGTGGAAGTTTGCACTTTGAAGCTTGATTATTCACTAAAGTCTGTTGTTGCATATAGGTGCGAATTCGCCAGAAAAAGACAGTCACAATAAGATGTCTTTATAATGAGAATATTGTCGCAGTCGTGACTTTATTATGGGAAAATTGTCGCAATCTTAACATTAAAAATTTATCGCGACTTTACAATGGAGAAATTGTTGCGGATTTGCTATGGGAATCTGCTGTTTGCGACAGTTGAATTTGCACCTTAGTGAATAACCTCCTTATAACACTTTACGATGAATAGATGCTAGGAGGTGCATCAAGGTCTGGCCAGTGTAACCTGTCAAAATGAGTGCAAATTTGTCACACTGCAGAAAATGACTATCTGTAGTGGAAAGACAGAGTTAGAGAAGTGGCAAATTGTTGCAAATTCATGCATCTGTGTAACAATTTGCACTTTGATGACTTTCTCCCTTAGGCCCTTATTCATCAATGTGCGAAGTGAGCCGCGATGTGTTCGACTCACTTCGCACATTGTATTATGCGCATGCTGATGTCCTGTGCGCGGACATCAGCATGCGCATTAAAGGGATTCCCCTCCCGGCAAGAGCACTCGAGTCTCCTCGCCGGGAGGGGAATCCCTTTAATGCGCATGCTGGTGTCCGCGCACAGGACATCAGCATGCGCATAATACAATGTGCGAAGTGAATCGAACACATCGCGGTTCACTTCGCACATTGGTGAATAAGGGCCTTAGTGTATAGAAATAAAATTTCTAGCAATCTTAGATAAAGAATAGGTTAAACTATACTTGCTTTATGAATGACATTTCCATTGATCATAAATACATTATAATCTTTTAATTTTAATTTAAAATGTAAACATATTTTTAGTGAAATGTCATATTTCTTTGTGCATATAGTACTTAAGTCAGCACCAGCCAAATGTCCTGTATAAAACTATTTCATCGTAATAAATTGCTAGATGTGATATTTAGTAGAATGCATACAATTAGATATAAAATACAACATATACAGTATAAATTGGCCAAATGTGCTAAACTTTCTGCACATGATTTAGCATCATTCAATCTGTCACATGTGAAATCAAATTTTCACTTACAAAAAAATTCTGAATTTGTCTAAAATTAAACACATTGTAAAAGTTTAAGTGCTTTTTCAAATGGAATGAAAGAAAGTTATTAATTCAGGCAAGTTGAAAAGAAAGTTGGTAGAACTCAATCATGACAAATAGCATAAATTGTTGTTCCCAATCAATCTGTATTAAATGGAACTCTCTCATTATTATTATCAAGGTTCATATTACAGACATTTGAACACTGACATTAACATTGGTTCTAGAGCTGAGCAAAATGTACAGTTTTTGTTTTGTTAGCACAGTTCACAAAAAACTATGTTTTGTAGTTGTACAGAAAAAAAGAAATTAGGGACTCCTATACTGTAACTTTTATTTTGTAAAAAGAAATAAGTTATAGCATTCTGTAGCAATCAAACAGTACTTAAAAGAACAACAAGGATATTATCTTCAGCGCTATTTGTGGATCTGCAGCAGATCTTTGATCAGTTTACAGCAGTGATGCCGAACTTTTTTGGCCTTGGGGCCAAATAAAATTGCAACACGCGTGTCACGGGCCGCTTCAAAGTCGCGACAGCGGCAAATTTTAAAGTAACAGCTGTGACAATTCTCCATAGTAAAGCTGCGACTGCGACAATATTCTCATTATAAAGATGTGACTGCGACAGTAGCAGTCTATTGCGACTGTCTTTAGTTGGCGAATTCAAAGTTATATGCAACATTTCGGATATCATGGAAGTATTGTACTTACCAGCAGCAGTGTGAATGCTCCCTCATCATTCACTGCTCTTCCTATTTGGCTGCATATTGTGCACAACGTATCATACACCAGCCAAAAATGTGACAGACAGCATTCTGGATGCGGTGTATGTGCGTCATATGCTAGTGTGTCCTGAACTAGGTAAATACATAGGCTTTGATTGAGCCATATTTTTTTTCACACTAGCGTATGATATGCTGAGCATCATACACTAATGTGAACCTAGCCTTACCTTGCCAAGATGTAAATACAATCTTTTTAAGATTAACGGGGTTATTAGCTAAAGTCTGAATTGATGCGTAAAGGTTTGAATTCACCAGCTAAAGACAGTCGCTGTAGACTGCTATTGTCACAGTCATGTCTTTATAACGAGAATCTTGTCACAGTCGCAACTTTACTATAGAAATATTGTCAAAGTCGCAACTTTTAAATTGTTCATAGTCATGACTTTACAATGGGAAAATTGTCGCTGTCGCAGATTTGCTGTGAGAATCCACTGTTTGTGTCAGGAATGTCACTTACGTGACATGTGCGTGGTTCCGTCATGGTTGCGGGTAAATGACACACTTCCTTTGCAGTCGCAAAAGTGCGCTGGTGTGGTTCCATTGCAGTCACAAAAATGCGCCATTGTGCTTCTGTCACCGTTGCGGAAATGCGCCATAATTCTGCCACAATTGTGTCATTTCTGGCACAATGGGTTCCCCGCCAAAATGGATTTATAAGGCAGTCTTGTTACCCTGCTCGTTTCCTGTTTGTTCTGATTTGGGACCTCGGCTTGTTTTATGGACTTCGACTGAACTCTGCCTGCCCTGACCTTTGGCCTGTACCTCGACCTTGAACCTAGCCATCTACCTAGACTTCTGGAATTGTACCCGACTATGCCTTCTGATTCTCCCATTCACTAGTGGAAAGCTAACCTAGGGGCCTTGGGGTTTACCCTGAAATAAAGCCCACATCCCCTTGTGGTGGTCAATGGTGAAGACCAAGGTCTACTTTAGACTCTCTGACCTAGGTATAGCTTGAGCCAAGTCCCTGTGGGCTCAAACCACTGCCTCCTACCCTGCCTAACTACTCCTGGTGAAACCTTACAGTTTGAGAATTTGACAGTCGAATTCTCACTTTAGTAAATAACCCCCTAAATCTAGTGGTAGCATCTAATCACCAGGCTGTTTAAAACCTTATTCAAAATCCCCTAATTTGGCACTGGGACCACAGCAGTGAATGGTTCTGGTCATCTGTAATCTTTCTCTTTTACAGCTCATCAGTGGGGCTATGAGCTGCCCATTATAATCCTCACTTGTGGTACTAACCTAACCAACATCACCTTAATCAAGTTTGAATTAATATCGACATATTAATCTTCTATCTTTACTACATTAAGTATTTTATAAGTAACTAAACCAGGTAATCGCAACAAGGTAAAGTTGCTTTTGTTTTTAATTTTTTACATTGAATTCACATATCTCCTCCTGCACTTTTACATCTGTTTATGCTGTTATTATTAAATTTTAATATATATACTATTGCAATGTCAGAATGAATGCAAGAACAGTCCAGCAGATTTATTGCATCATTGTATTTCATCTGCTCCTTCCTAGCATATCGATATGCAAGATTTAAATTTATACTGAATTTATTAATTATTAATGATAATACAATATATCATTATGCAAAAACTATCTTCATTGCATTCACTGGCTCAAGATGGTATTGAATGTTTCATGTAGCCTATGATATCATCTTTTCCAGCTAGAAATGCAGCAGACAGTAATTGCATACAGCAATACTAAGTCAAATAATCCACATTTCAGAACACTAATCTTAAGGCTGACACTAAAAATTTACTAAACTCTGAAAAGCCCGATTTCCCTTTTCTGAGTTTATTCTTGCGAGATCTCTGAAGTTTCTCGTGGTAAATATTGCAAGATTTTTTCAATTGATATTTACTGACCAAAACTTTTTGATCTAATTTTTCAATGGAAAGATAGCCATATCGATTGAAAAAATCTTGCGATCTTTACAGTGAGAAACTTCCGAGATCTCGTGGGAATAAACTTGGAAAATCAAAATCAGGCTTCTTTTTTTAAATTTCGCCCTTCAAAAGTGATTTCATGCTAGCCACTTTAAGAACTACTAGAGGGGGAAATTTAGCAATATTTACCTTTCAATTGAATTTTTTTAATTTTGATTTTTTGATAAAAAGGTAGCCATACTACTAATGTAAAGTTCCATTCAGTAAATATCAATTGAAAAGTTTAATAAATTTCGCCCGCTAAAGTAATTAATCACAATTATACGTTGATATTTTTTTGTTGGAAAAATAAATAAATTCCACAAATTTTATACTCAAAATACTCAATACCAGACCCTGGATTAACATACAGATAATAATGCAATGAATGACTGTAATCCTAAACTCTAAAGGATAAGTGTGCTTTACTCAGATGTATTGTACAGTAACATACAATTTTACACTCTGTCTAGCTTTTTCATTCCTGAAAGGAACAAATGAAGTAAAAAAAAAAATATATGTTAAATTTCTTTTATCATTCTGTATTAGAAGGCAGTAATAAATGTGTTACTTGTATTGCTAGTCAATAGCTACTGTAAATAAAGAAGGAGTAAACTCGCCAACAGTTATTTGACCGTCTAATTTTCAAGGTACTATTTTTGTAATATACTGGTATATATTTTCTTTCATAAAAGTTTGGATCTTGTAAGAATATTTTGCTTTTCCACCTAAGAACTGGTTTACCAATATGGCCTTAAAGAAAAAAAGTTGCACCCCTCCCCCCATTTTTTACATGTGATTGCTTATTACCCAACCAGATGACAAGCTCCACTCAGTTTAAAAGTCAGGTCCGTTTTTAACCCAACTGAGCTGCAACAACTGGGGTAATAGTTGCTTATTTATTAAACCAAGACCAGTAATACCATAAAGTACCCTTCTTTGCCAGTATTGGTCCCACCCTGTTCTCTAATGTTTTATCATAGTGTAATATTCTAATAAGGTTATATACTGCTTTCTGTGGGTGCTGTGTGAACCTTGTCTTGTACAAACAGGGATTTGCCAATGTTTTCCCTTAACCACCTGAGGGTGAAATTTATTAAACTCAGAAGGACCGTTCTTGGTCTTTCCGAGTTTAACATGTGGAATCTTGTGAGATTTTTCAAGATTTTGAGATTGAAAAACTCTATCTCGATTTTTCTAATTTTTTTTTTTATGGAAAGGGAGCCATACTTTACATTAGTAGCATGGCTACCTTTCCATTGAAAATTTCTAAAAATTTAAATAAAAAATTCAGTCTCAAAATTTCAAAAAAAATCTCGCAAGTAATTGTTCTTGCGAGATTTTTTTTGAGATTCGAGATTTCTCACTGTCAACTCAGAAAGACCCAGAGCGGTTTTTCAGAGTTCAATAAATTTCGCCCAGTACTGTGTTGATTGGAAACATTTTAAGGCAAACTCATTTATTTGTATAAACTAGTTTTTGAGACGAGTTTGGATAAATCCTTTAGCATTTATTTATGTAGTTACATTTTTGAACTGGTGTTTAGAACTGTTTAGCCTAGACAAGTGTTAACCTTTCTAAATGATATGGGTGAAATACTATCATTGGGTTATTGCAGTCAGAAATACTTAATAATGTAGCTGGTTGCAATAGGATACAACATTAGTATAACTTTGCACCCATGCAAGTTAATAGTTTATCTTCCACATTAATAGACTTTTATAACAAAAAATTTCATGATAGAAAATAAATTTACATTAATTTAAATCAAGCCAAACTCATTCAAATTATATTTTCTTCTTACATGACAAGGGTGCTTTATCTGCAGTACTATTTAATGTGAACTGTGACAGTGCCAATATAAGGTATATTAATAAATGAAAAATAATGCAGAATAAACACAGGAGCAACACTGACAAAAAGACAAAAAAATCTAGTATAGAGTTTGTCAACCACGGTCCTAAATTACCCCCGGCAGGTCATGTTTTGAAGATCTCTCTTGTGCAAATAACTAGAATAATTACATTTCCAATCAAACAGATTCAATCACTGGTGCATGATTAAAGCAGAATGTAAAAATTGACCTACTGGGAGTACTTGAGCACTTGAGTTAAGAAACCCTGCTGTATAATGCAACTGTATATCTTGCACCTGTTTTACTACAATGGTATCCATGATCTTAAAGAACCAGTAACACCAGAAATGTAAGAATATGTATTTGAATTGAAATAGCAGTTATGCAAACTCAGTACTTGCCAAAATGTAATTTTTGAAGTTGAATTCCTGAATTTGGTTGCTATGTGTGTGTGTTGCTTCTCTCTGCTGATTGCAGATATATTTTGTTTGCTTCTAATTTTTAACCCTTCCTTATTGGATTCCAGGGCTTTTTAATTTAATGAAGGTTTCTTAGCTGCACTATTTTCACAGATAATCTTGTAAAGAACACAAACCATTAAAGTCCCATAGGAAGCAACCTGAGTTATAAAGCAAATTGACAGGTGATATATGATTCCCTCTACTAATGATATTGCAAAATGAGAAAGTCAAAATGTTCATTTGGAGACCTGGAAATAGACTTGGACCAGACAGGAAGTTTCACCATTTTTAGTAGGAATCTAGTTTATTCTACCTACTTCTTTCTGGGTTAACCCCCCTACTCTTTTCTTGTATGAGAAAAATAATTTCATTACACTGCATGTTTAAAGGGGATGTATAGGGTTTGAAAAAATACTTTTATCCTATAACTACTGTGCTATTTTAAACCTGCTCTGCAACTTTTTCCTATGGAAAACTAATTACATTTCTATACTGAGCTTTTTTTCACCTCAGTGAACCTATCCACACGTGTGCAAGCCTGAACTCTACTCATTGCTTCAGAGTAGTACTTTATGAAGTGTCTTACCAATTTGTGCTGTAATATCAATTTAAACCAACAGGTGGCTCTGTATATTAGCACATTTTTTTTACCTCTTATTTCTGTTTTCTCAGTGCAGGAGAGCTCCCCTTCTGTCTCCAGGACATTCCTTTGGTTATACAGAAAGTGGCAGAGAGAGTAGCACAAGCTGTACCAAAAGAAACCATTTACTTTCCATCATCTCCATTCTTCAAACTTCTTGGTATAGCTAAATACTGTATAGTGTTTGGCAAAATATTCTCATTCCTTCCAACTGTTCAGATGCAAACACATTGCATTCTCATTGTTGTCTATGAAAACTGTGTTCACAAGTTTACATTAAGCAAATCAACACCTTCTATTTGTAGTGTGCTTCAACTATTCTGCATGTCACATTCTGGTCTGACACTTGCATTCCCATTCATCTCTACAAAAAGAAATTGGTAGAACTTTGTGTTTAATCAGATGCATTTTGCATGACGGTAAAATCACTTGGCCACGTGCTGCCATTTTGTTTTTTTCTAGGTTGGCATTGGACATTCACACATAGGGAAACACTGTAGTCTGAAAGAAGCCATAAGTAGGGCAGTTATTTAAGATGTTTAGTGAACTGTGAGTTCTGAATCATGTTCACGATTGCAGCTTGATGCTTAAACTATAAAGAGGCGCTTGTTCATGATAACAATTATAAATAAAAGACAATTGATTAGTCTAGTCTGCTCAATGACTGTTTTGTGGGTTTTTTAAATTTCCTTGTTCCGGTATCTATCCTATGCATGTTTTTTTCCCTACCACCTCTCCTGGACAGCTCTAAGACTCTGACCAAGGAAAAGTTAAGACCCACTTATTTCGAGAAGCCTGTTTTCACTCCTCTTATCCATTTCTGCATGACTTGTACTTTCCTTTTCACCTCTGTCATTACTACCTTATACTCTATTCTCATTTAGCAGTTGTGCATGGAACCCCCCTTTAGTTTCTGTATTTATATAAAGTAGTGGAATTGAGCTGGAAGAAGTCAAAAAGAATGTCTCTTAAATTTGTTTTATTTTCCACGATGGAGCACAGGTCTATTTTGTGGAAAAAAAGAGGATCCTTCCTCTTACTTTTTGAAGTAGCAATGTTATCCTTACCAGAAATTACTGGAAATGTGTGGGGACTCATGGGCACAGTAGCTAAACTCCCCAAAGCAAAATCAGCATACAGGGGGTTTCAGTTTGTGCAAAACCCCCTAAAGTTTATATTATTATTATTTATTGATTCTTATATAGCGCTACTATTTTACGCAGCGCTTTACAGAGATTCATCATTCACTTCAGTCCCTGCCCCATGGAGCTTACAATCTAGTTTTCCCTATTTTGTCACACACACACACACACACACACACATGTTTTTGGATTGTGGGAGGAAACCAGAGTGCCCGGAGGAAATCCATGCAAGTGCTTGAGAACATACAAACTCCATGCAGATGAAGTCCGGGATGGAATTGGACCTGGGACCTCAGCGCTGCATGGTAGCAGTGATAAACACTGAGCCACCGCACTGCCCACACTGAGCCACTGCATTGCCCACACTGAGCCACTGCACTGCCCACACTGAACCACCGCACTGCCCAAATTCTCTGAAACTGCACGCCTTTAACTTTCTATGCCAGGCTTGTCTTTGGGGATGCAGATTTCTGGACACAAAGGGTGAAATAAAATAAAATTAAAAATATTGGTATTACTATATCGATAATTTCGACTCGATATTGCAATATCAAATAGTAATTTATACAAAAATAAATTTGTTTAGCAAAATATCAAAAATTTGATTGAAACTTTTCAATCTGTTTATTTCTATGGAAGATCCATAATAAAGATAATTTTGACAGAAATTTAATATTGCGATAATTTTTACATTTTTTAAATCAAATTTGAGACAACTCGAGTTGCCTCGCGAGACTTGAATCCCTTTAAAGCGTTCGCTGATGTGCATGTGCAGGACATCGGCGAGCGCATAACAGCCTCTGGAAGTGATGCGAAGGATCCAGAGGTAAGGTCGCACTATGCTTAATTACCCCCTTAGCTTTCACTGCTTCCTGCATGATCTGAGCTTATTACAGTGTTGTTAACTGTTTAATTTTATTGAATATGTTTTTCTTAATCAGTGCTTATGGATACTATGTCAGGACATTTCTTCATTCATCTTGTACTACGTATGATGATATATAGGACTGCTTGGCCTATACATAACTTTATAGCAGTGCCAGGACAAATTTTAATTGTGCCCTACGAAACAATGCCAAAGTGCTCCCCCCCAGCAGTCTTCCCTCCATTGTGAACCATACAGTGCAGTAGTGCACATAGTGCACTACAGTGCAACAGGTAAAGTTGTGCAAGACAGTGTATAGCTCTGCAATTTTCCTTTCTCTCACCCACCCTTTCTCCAAATTATGGTGCCCCAACCTTCACTTTCCAGATACTGTACTGAGCCATCCCCACCTTTTGTCATATTGTGCTTCCCCATCCCCCATTCCCTATACTTGTGCTGCCCCACATCACTCCCTATTTCCCATACTGCACTGCCCCACAACAACCCTCATTCCCCATACTGTGCTGCCTGCCCCAGCAACACCCTCCATTCCCCACACTGTGCTGCCCCCACAACCCTACCACTCTGTGTTGCCCTTAAAACTCCCCCACATTGTGCTGTCCCCACAACCCCCTCCAACACTGTGCTGTGACTCCAACCCCCCTCACAGTGTGGTACCCCACAACCCTACTCCCACATTTTGCTGCCCCTACAACCTCCTCCCTCCCTATTCCCTACTCCTTGCCCTCTGAAGGAGGGGGGCATTATCTTGGTGCTCACCCCACCCCTCCTTTTCCTTGTTCCTACCTACCTCTTCCTTGGCCCAGCTGTGTCTGCTATAGTGCTAGTGCTACAGTGATCCTCTCCCCAGAGCTGCCTTTAACTTCCTGTGATCAGCTGACAGGAAGTTAAAAGATGTACTGGGGGAGGATCTCTGTAGTGCTATGTGATAGAGCAGATACAGCCAGGCCAGGAAAGAGGTAATTAGGGACAGGGAAAAGGAAGGGGGTTCAAGCACCAAGATAAAGACCTCCCCCACCCAGCAGAGCCCTAGGTGGCTGCCTACCCTGCCTACCCCTCGGCCCGATCCTGCTTTATAGATTGGTACAAGACTCCATATAAACATGTATTACTTACTTAAATTTAAAGTATTTTAGATGTTAAAATTGGTTGCTGTTGTTTATAACATTGTATTTGTATTCTTATGGTATGAACCAGGATGGTGCATTGTTTTGAACAAGTGCAGTTATGTCATAAAATTAATGGTGAGCTACATGCACTCAGGTGTCAGAGTGCCCTGTTTGTCTATTAGTGAATTATCTGTAGAGTTAGCAGCCTGTTTGCCGTACCTGAGCCCTTTCAGTTAGATCTGTGTAAAGTAGTAGTGTTAAGTCCTTCCCAGATAAACATGATCTCCCCAATATAAGAGATGAAGGAAGTGTAAAGATTTATTTCTCTATCACTTTTGGGGAAGGAACATTTAGCAACTGAAGAAACTCATGGATACACAATTGCTCACTAATGCCTAACTAATGTGGTTTAGAGTTACTAAAACAGATTTTTTTTGTGCATGTCTCTTTGTTCCTATGGATCGTACCTGGTAGAGGTACAGCAACACCATTATTTTCTTTGCTTCTCCAACAGCAGAGACCCAGTGCCAAACTTAGATGTAAATTTTGTGGTATTTACTTATTAGAATGCACACTAACCTCCTGCATTTTGTTTTTCTACAAGTCTATGTGCTTTTTAATAATGCCTGTTCATTTAAAAAAAAAAAACAACTAAAATATTATGATAAAATACCCTATTTTAGCAAATAGATGGGCCTGCATTCTATTTATGATGTGATGATGCAAAATTACTGGGTGGTAGAGGCTAACGATAGCTCAAATGCTAAATGGTCCAGAGAGAATTGTACGACTGCACAATGCACTCAGATACAAAGAAAGATTTATTACAACCATTTGGTGCTACAAGAACACCTTCAGCAAGCTGAAAGGATGGTAAAGGTGCTCTTGTGGGCTTACAATAAGAAAAGGCTTTGGAATACCTTCCTATTATCTAATCACAATATCTTGTATTAACATTTTTCTCATCTATACAGTTACTGTAATATCTTACTCACTGCAAAAAAATTGCTATTCCTACATATTTGCCAGGCCAAAAAATTATAGATTAATCTTAATGTTTATGGTAAGAAAAAAATGTAAGATTACATTACAGTATGGTCATGGATTAAATAACTTATTTACTTCAGTGATACTGACCATTTTCACTCTGCAACAAAGCAATATATTTTCCACACCAACCTATTAATGCTACTGGGAGACTTGGACTTTGTGCCATATGTATGTATGAATTTATGTAGCGCTGTACAGTTCAGCAATACAAATATAAGACAGACATGGGAAAAGTGTATTAAACAATAGAAGTATAATATCACAAGGATTCAACACTTTAAGTGCTAGGTTGTGGTTGACACAAAGAGGTTGGGGGTCCCTTCCCCATAGAACTTACAATCTAAATGGGATGCACCAAGCCTTTACTTTTAAATTTCTTTATGGAGTCTAAAAAGTACATAACTGCTTCACAGGTGCACAAACTTCACTTGTACTATGTTAAGCACTGTCCCATATCTGTATTATAATTGTATTGTTAAATTGTACTGCACTGCCTACCCTAGATGCACTTAATAACTAAAAATATGCATACATACATACATACATACATATATACATGAATTTCTTGTGCTAATAAAGGGAATATCAGGTTTGGCATTAGAAATAATGGGGTGTAAAACTTAAACAGCTGTTTAAATCAGTTCTTAGTCCATACACATGTTGAGACAATTCCAGTTTTGCAGGCAGGATGCTCTAAGTGACTGGTTGGTCCTGGAGTTAACATAATTTTTTTTATGCACAGAAGCTTTTGTTGCTATGTACAGTGACTAGACAGATTATTGTATGTATGTATTTTTTTATTGCATTTATTTTAATACATAAAAAAAAAAATAAAATAAGCATTAAAACCTAGAGGAAAGAATGGTTTTCCTTGACAATCAATTCTATTTTTTTTATATATTAATTACAGTAAATTTTACTGGAGGTGCTAATGTTTGATCACACAAGATGGATTTCTACCCCAAATGGCTGAAGTCTTTTTTGCCTATAATGAAGGTGGTACCTTCAAATATTTGTTTCACTACACCATACAACACCCCATGCCCTGTCTATTACAGCATGTGATCAGACAGGGATCTTTCTAATACTGCACAGATCATTTATCCCTTAGAGCAGGCTTAGGTTATTGGACAATGGGCTTGACAAGGTGTCAAAATAATTAAGAAAAAAGACATTTACAACAGGTTACACTGCTGCGAATGCACCTAACTGACCATAATGATTAAAATATTTTTATGCCTACAGTATCAAGGCACTCCATATATAAACATATGTACGTGTGTGTGTGTGTATATACATTTTATATGTTCTATAAAGAGTTTAAGAACAGGTGGAGCTTGTTGATTAGTTTAGAAATGTACAGGTAGTTTATTTTATATTCTTACAGTTTCTGGATGATCTTGAATCTCATATTATGCACCTTGGAAACATCATTATTTTGCATTCCTCTTTTTGTAACTCAGTTTACCTTGATGCTTTTCTTTACAATTGTCCTGCACTTAGGTATTGTATTAACTGTAAAAGCAATTGTATGCAGAAAGAATGGATTTCCTTCAGAGGAGCATTAAGTTATAGAGAATGTTTTGTCTGATGCAAACATTAAATTTCCTGTATAATAAAATTCAAACCTACAAATGGAAAATAATGTGGGCTGTGTGCAGCTGAATGGTGGAACAAATTGCATTTCGTTATTAAATCTTCAATAATGTAGAAACTAGTGAATTTGTTTATTTTCAAGATTTATTTTTTAGCTACATTAAAGAAGTGAAGAGTGAAAATCCCTAACAACAAGTATTATGAGTACTTGCTTCTAAATCAGTTATCATCGCCACATAACCAATTTGGTTTTTTTTTCTACACAGCACATTTTGTTTTATATCGCTGCAAATTTAAAAATAAATGGAAGCAGAAAGAAATGCTTCCGGCAAGTTTATAGCCAAATTGACAACCACCTACTTCTTTCTGGGTTAACCCCCCCTACTCTTTCTTGTATGAACAAAATAATTTCATTACACTGCATGTTTAAAGAGGATGTATAGGGTTAGAAAAAATACTTTTATAATATAATATAACTACTGTGCTATTTTAAATCTGTTGATAGCTATCAGTCCTTGATTATCCAAGTGGTAAACTTAGTGCACATCCACTCTTTTCCTGGCACAGAATAGATTTTAATTGGACATTTATTCAATAATTGTCAGTTATCTTGTGTAATATCCTGTAAACTAACAGATTATTCAACTATTAAGATAACTGTAAAATAGTAGATTATTCATATTCTTCAGCCATCTGGCCTATATGCTAAAAGTTTGGATCTGTGCAGTTCAGGCAAAGTGAAGATTGGCAGGCATCTTATCAGTTATGTAATTGCCTGTTACACAACACTGCATTATGCACTGGGTTATCCAATCTAAATAAGTACAATGTTTCTAAAGGTTGTGGGAGTTCTCTAGTTTGTGAGTGTGTGGTCTTGTGGCTTGTGGCACATACTTGCTGTTTTGCTATTGTTGCACAAGCATTTGGAGTATTACATTCCAATTCAGCGCCTCATTGACTAAAAGCTGCATAGTTGTGTATAGCTATGAATTCATGTATACTCGCCACTTCCCTATGTTTGCTTATTGATCAAACTCTGTGATGTGACAAATATGCAAACAATTTGTGGTGAAGCACTTTGCATCACTTTGTGTGCGAGTGCACAGGTACTTCTACTATAGACTAAGTGGAGGAGTGTGTCGAAGTAGCAAATTTGACTAAGTTAAATGCTCCGAATTCAACTATGTGACTTCACCAGACTGGCGAATTAGTCGGCTGATGGCAGCACTCTGCATTCTTCTTCTATCTGACTGACTACAGCACACAAGGCATCCAACAGCAATCGCAGTTGTCTGCTTTATCGACTTTACTTTAGTCAAAAATGAGAAGTGAATCCGCAGCTATTTTAGCAATGCAACTTGAATTGTAGCTAGGTTAATTAGACAGATGAATTTACTCTTATTAGGCCCTCAATGTTTAACTCTTTTCTTAGGATGCTGATGTGAAAGATTACATTTTTTATGGCAGTTGCTACATTATGCAGAGCATTGTCAAATTTAAAACGTCTGCTAAAGCTTATAGTTTTTACTAACATCTTTCATGAAAGACTGATATTTTTCAGAAATATTCTGACCACCAAACATTGCATATGATTCATGAGCGTGCAAGTCAGGAGAATGCATCAACAGGCCATTGATGAGGTATAATAACTCATAGCAACTCATCAACTGTTAATATTCTATGGAACATGGAACTATAACAATGAAAAACTATTGGTTACTACAGTTTAATCAAATTCAATAAACAACTGTCCCTTTTGATACATTCCTCCAATTTTCCAATTTCTTAATACATCTTATTAATGGCAATACTGAACAATGGTGCTTGTTGATGGCTGATGACTTACAGTATTTTGTGCTGCTGATATGGGAGGGGGAGATGATGAAAAATTTTCATTTTATTTGTCTAGGTATAGCAATCTCTTTGTTTAGAAGACACAACTGAACTGGAGGATGATTTACTTAATCATTATAACCATTCTTATCACCTCACTAAAGATCACCATCTCCCATCTTTATTGTCTCATTCTTCATCACTCAAACTAGAGCACGGTAGCAGGAATTAACTGTAGAACATCTACTACTTAGCAATTGTCTTTCTCAATGAATGGTAGGTGAATAATAGCTGGGGAAGACAGTGCAATACAGTTACGTCACATCTTATGAATATCCTTACACCAACCCAGGGCTGGGCAGCTGCCTAGGACACTGCTGGAGGGGGGCGCTATCTTGGTGCTTGCCCCCTCCTTTTCCCTGTCCCTTCCTACTTTTTCAGTGGTCTGGCTCTGTCTGCTGTCAGAATGGAATCAAACTTTGCTATTTGGCTTTAACATTAGATTTATTTGATAGTATGGCCTGAATTTTTAGTCAGTCTGTGTGTAACACACCTAGAGGAACTAGGGTACACTGAGCATGTGCAGTGCCTTTAGTTCAGACAAATATGGAGAGGCAACTTCATAAGAATAAAACTTGGTACTGTTTGGACCCTTGAGTTTATTTTAATGATCTCCATACCCCAAAACAGGTTTGGGGTAGGAAGAAATGGAGGAGGTCTGAAGGACCTACTACTGATGTATATAACCCTAAAACCCATTGAAAATAATGTCTTGGTTAAAGGACTTACAGTACATCATTTTGCTGCAAATGGTCATTTCATATTTGTCTGGATTTAACTATACATGAAATAGTATTTATAAGACAGTTAATTTGTGATTTGATGAGAATTTTTTTTTTTAACAGAGGCCTAATATTGCCCTTGTGTCATCATTTATAAAGTTTATAATGGCTGTGTCAATAACATGCTAAGGGAATAAATGTCAGCAATATGACAGTCTAAATGCCAATGAATTAATTTGCATCTGAACACTGGAATAAAAAGCTGAATGTACCTGAGTGGGCCAGGCAAAAGCTTTACCAAAGGCCTATTTTTAATGCAAGGCATTAAATTAAAATTGACCTGGGAAAAGAATTTTCTCCCAACCATGTGTAAAGTTAGTAGACTATGCATAAGTTAAATAAAATTATAAAAGTATATTTTTGCGGATAGAGAAATTATTTTTTATTTATTTCTTACAGACATAAAAATGCTAATATTTGAAGAACAGTAACACAAAAAAAAAAATAAAATAAAAATTCCTCAAGTGCATTTAGCTATTTAAAAGTAGGGCTTTAGGACACACTTTCTGTTTATGTATTTTTTGAACCACTTTACAAACTAATGGGTCTAGACTAGGTCTGATAAACAACATGGATGCTATCAGTAAGGATACAGACAGACAGAAAGCAATAAAATTAATTAATTTAACTTCAAACGTTTTTACTTGTGTAGTATTTGAATAATCCTATGCCTATTCAAATAGGAATTTTTATGTTTTAGTGCTACAGGTCTTAACATAACATTACTTAATGATTCATAACACCAGTAATTTCCATTTCAGCTGACATTGGATTTATTCCATTGCAGTATTTGTATTAAAGATGAACTATAGTTTACCAACATGTTTAATATCTAGCAGTAAACATACAGTACTGCTGCACAATCAGCTTCCCTCTCATGATCCTATGCCCAGGATCATTGCTTAAAAACTCCACAATATAGATCTGTGTATGTGATGTAGACTGATTTGTTTTTTTTTAAGATCTGCACATGCACATTAATGGTCATTTTGCCAAAATGAGGAAGGGAGTGGGTACTTTGTGAAGATCTACATTACATACACAGAACTGCATCGGGGAGTGTTTAAGCAATGATCCTGGGAATAGGATTGTGAAATGTAAGGTGATCATGCAGTAGTACTGTAGGTGAAATTTATTAAACTCGGAAAAGCTTGTTTTTGCTTTTCAGAGTTTAATGCCTCAAGAACCCAGAAGTTTGTCTCGGTAAGTATTGTGAGATTTGTTTCGATTGATACTTACCAAGAGAAACTTTTTCCATTGAATATTTCCATGGAAAGGCAGCTATACTTTACATTGGTGTAGTATGGCTACCTTTCCATGGAAAAATTAAAAAATCGAGATAAAAAAACTCAATCTTGAAAAATCGAAAAAAATCTAGTGAGAACAATGCGAGATTTTGCTCAATAAACTCGGAAAGACTGCTCTCAGTATTTCCAAGTTTAATCAATTTCACCTTTGGACTAAATATAAAAAGTTATTTTCCAAATGAAATATTTAACATGTGAATTCTTTCTGGTGTTTAAGCTAGTTATTATTAGTACTGTAATTTTATTAAATGAGCAAAAACGAGCCTTTCTGAATTTAATCCTGCGAACACCTGGAAGGTTCTCACGGTAAGTATCGCGAGATTTGGTTTGATCGATACTTAGCAAGAGAAACTTTTTCCATTGAGTATTTCCATGGAAAGGTAGCCATACTTTACATATTGCAGTAGGGCAATGCTTTACATTATTGTAGTATGGCTACCTTTCCATGGAAACATTTGATCCAAAAAGTATCTCTAGGTAAATATCGATCAAACTAAATCTCGCTATACTTACCTTGAGAACCTTCCGAGTGTTCGCAAGATTAAACTCGGAAAAGCCAAAAACGGCTTTTCAGAGTTTAATAAATTTCGCCCATATGTATTGTTGTTGACAACTAAATAATGTGTTCACTGTGAACATGTGAAATGTCCTTTCTATCAAATTTTAAAATATAAGCCATTCATTATTGCTTAATTTGTTCATATTTATTTTTTGGAGCAGAACCAATGAATGTGATCTTCTTTTAGTTTAAACTTCTAACACAGTAAGCTTTTAGGGTAGGTTGATATCAAACATCTGAGCTATAATATCAGTTAAAAAAAAAATCAATGAAAATGTACTGAGGGAACAAATAATATACTGTAAAAATTAGCACCAGTTTGAAAACTTACAACCATTGCGGATGTACAGAGCTCTTTGCACAACTTTGCTTGTGAGTGCAACGAAAATTCATCTACTCGTAAAGCTTCAGTCTGCCAAAGTAACAAATGTGGCAAGGTGTACTGTGTCAAATTCACCAAATAAAGTGGCGAATTAGGGGGCTGATGGCAGTGCTGCTATTGTCCAACAGCTCCATCACACTAAGCAAGAGGCATCTGGTGCTGTTCACTTTTTCATTATGGCAATCCTCTGTTTAGTTAATAAGGAGTAGTAAATTTGCGACCAGAGTGTAGTGATGAGAATTCACTTTGACAGTCAAATTCGCACTTTGATGAATAAGCATCTTCTTACAGGTTATAATGACAGCATTTGTACAGCTTGCTTTCCTTCCACAGTGCAGATTTAACAATGTAGTAATCTTGTAATGTTACAAAACCTGTGCACTGGGTGAGGTGTTCTATAGGATAATAGACTTTCTATTCCTTTTAAGCAGCCGTGTACCATGCATTTGAACTGATGACAAATTAGCACTGCAGCAAGTGGATTTCAGATTGTTCTGGTTTAAAATGGATTTTCTGGAAACTATAGGTTCTCAAAACATCCTTTTCAAAATGTTTAGCACATTAAAAACGCCTGTATTGGAATGAGGCATGTTGGGCCCTCTACCTACTAATACAATTACAGTTTTATGTATACTACAGCTAAATGCTGCAGAAATAAGGAACGAATACATAAACTTATTTAGCTTAGCCACATACTCAGTAAAAACACTGAACAATATAAATAGGAAATAGACCATTTAACTGCTCCTTTTACCAGAAAGATTGTCAAGGACCCTTCAAAAGTATGCTGAACTACCCCTTTACCTGGGCACACTCCTCTATGCAGGGTCACCTCAAGGCCTGGATAGTGTTATTAAATATATATCCAAACAAAAGTCATTCAGGTAATCCCCATCTGTCCAAAATGTGGCCCTGTTCCCTTTCAACTCATTATGGACTCTAATTGTTTCGTTTGTGTTTTCTAAGCAGAACCAGGACCTCTCATCTTGAGCCTCTCTTCCCTACTTGAAAAATAATCACATCTTGTCTTCAAAAACCCAACTGGCTCCCTTTACGGGTCTCTCTCTGGCTCTATATTCTACACAGTAAATGTCACCACTATGAAAAACCTGAAAATACAGTTTCTTATCTTTTTTTTTCTACTCTGTTGGGCTTGACATACAATTAATAGCATTTGGACACCTTCCAGGCACATGGCACAGCATGCTGGGCTAATGGGGTACTTATGGCTCTGTGCCACCCTGCTTGATTTCCTGGGCTATGTTAAGGGTGCTGTAGCTCCTGGTTACACTTCTATTACTGTTGGTTTAGTGTAGCTTTAATTCACTTACCTTACCCCTCCTCATTGAATAAACCAACTGTGGTGTGCTTCCTGTTAGGCCTCCCAGCTCCTTCTCCCCTGATACAAGTTGTTTGTGTTTGTTAAACAGAACTCACCCAATGCCATTGTTTTCTTTCATCCTTAATACATGAATTCAAGAAGTGCTACAATTTTTAATACTAAGGCTAGGTTCACACTGGCATGGCCATGCATAAAAACAAAAAAATCTGTGCCGTGTAAACCTATGGGACTTACCTTGTTCTGGTCACACCAGTGTACGATGCGAGTGTGTGCATGCCGAACGCTTCATGTCAGATTTTTACCGGCATATATACACCCCACACGAAATGTGGCTAGATAGGAGGAGCCGTGAATGCCGAGGGAGCGTTCACACTATGTCAGGTAAATACAATAGAAATGCGCATCTACAGCATATGCTGGACTGAAATACGCCGGCATATTTTCTAGACATTTCTAAATACACAGCACATATACACACTGTGCGAACCAGGCCTAAATAGCTAAATATCACATGCATCTGCTACTGTTTACCTGATTATGCCTGACTACACATGAAAAAACACTCTACGCTTTTCTCTTTTATCCAGCAAATCCACTGTTTAGTGAATAT
>WMED01000672.1:0-32372 GCA_019650415.1 Pipa parva
ATAAACTGTAATTTTTATTTCATTCACTCTTTCCTCACAGATTAACACTAAAAATTTAGAACATTTCCAGAATAAGCAATGAGATTTACAATAGGCAGCTTTTGAGATGTGCTTCAAAATCACAGCTAATTTTCATGCGCACCTACTTCCTCTTCAGCAGTTCATTTTGGAATCTTAAGTCAGAGATGTGACTGGAAGACGTGAAAATTCTTAGCAACCAATCAGAAACGTGCAGGTTCAATCTCACAGAGCTGTTTCCACCTGCTCTTTTCTGAGTCATTTTCTTTCAGTCTATCAAGTTACTGGAATGAGATTCCAAACTGATCAGCTAGAAAAAAGAGGGTGAAAAGGAGGGGCTTGTGTAATAAATGAGTGTCACTTAAAACTTGTTACAAATTTGTAAATAATTTATTGTTGCAAAAAAAATCTTGTGTTAGGCTGGACTTTTCCTTTAAGTAGAACTTTTTTAGAAAATAGTGGGGAGAAAGGTTTTCCCATGAAGTTAGAAAAATATAGTTACAATTCATGGGGGATATTTATCAAAGTCGAAAAGGTTTTTTAAAGGCCTGTTGCTGGAGGAACAGTCTTTATTTTATTATGTGGGTATTGCCTATTTAAAAATACTCTTTTTGCCATGTAAGAAATAAATTTTATGCATTTTTTCATATCAAAAAGTTATTTACGATCTTTAAAAATCCCAAAAATGCTTCATAAATAACCCCCAAATGTATCTTATTTGTTCTTTGGCATGTAAAGTGGTTCACTTCACTGTGATACATTTTATTTGAAAGTGTAATGAAGTCTACCCATGGAAAGGTGCTATATTGCTGACAAAAATCACAATGAATGTTTTATCAAAGTGAGCAATGCTAATACTGTTTTTGATTAATCTGCAAGTCGGCAACACCTGGAAAGATCCTTTATCAAAGTAAAAGGAGTCACATAGCAGTTACTCAAATTGTGACATTTCTGCTGCATTTATTATGGATAAACAGCTGCAGCAAATTTAGAAAGCGCTGTAGGTCACCTGCCTTTAGCAGATTTGTTCAATTTATAAACGCAATGGAAAATGGCAGAAATAACCTTTGCATGAGTACATCTAGATTGATGCATGACCCTACTAATTTTTCTGCTGCAGGAACCCAATAGAAGTTTTAAGTGAAAAGTAAAAGAAAAAAAAAAATCTATGTTGTTGACTGATGTCACAGGACTCACACACTGTAACTTAAGTTAAAAGCCTGAGACAAGTGTAACTCTAGCAGTTTTATTTTTATGAAAAATAACTGGAATGAAATGTTGTGTATTGCATTGGTCTTTGTCAATATGCCATTTTGTTACTGGTTTGTAGATGTTTTGTATACATACAGGAACGTGTTATCTTTACAATGTCAGACTGGGGCATCTTGGCCCACCAGAGAAGCTGATTATTAGGGTCCACAGCCTACTAGCTAAAGTTGTCACGTACACCTGATCTATCATAATAAAATTTCAAATTTGCAGGACATTAAAGGCAATTAAAGGTAGCAAGGGATTCACAAATGTTAAAAGAGATTCTTTAAGGCACCAGGCTATGACCCCCCAATGCTAGGACCCACCAGAGTTTACTTTGGTGCTCTGGTGGGCCAGTCTGATCCTGCAGACAACTATTTTGTTGGCCCGGAAATACAATAATACTGTGTAATCTAAAATCCTTGTGGAGCCAGCAGTTATCTTCCCTCTGTAATTGCATTTAGTCACACAAAGTGATCTGCATAAATAATGTGATAATTCCAACCATTTGCAATCAAAACACAATACATTTGACAAAGTAGTTACATGAGAAACCTATGCAAGTTTACTAGTAGCCTACATTCACATTTATCAAAATATGGTTATCAATGTCTTACCGCAGATTTGCTCCAAAAATAATAAACATCCCACTAACCAATGACATTTGAATTGTGTGCATTATGATTGGTCAAAGTTAACAAATCGTGATAAGTAGCAGCACAAACAAATACCTTTACACCCGATCATGAATTTCCTTCCATCTTTTCATTACTGAAGGTATGGGTATAATATATATTACACAATGTTTCTTATAATAATGATGTTTCTGTGAAATAATTTGCCATTGACAAACTGAGAGGTTTCATTAATTTTCCTAAATTGCTTTCATTCTGTCACTAGAAACACCCAGTCAAAGACAAGCAGCGTTTTAGTTGTGTTGCACTTCCCCTTTAATCCATGACCACTCCTGGATAAGTATATTTTGCAGTTATTAACGGTCCTCTAAAATCACTTGTTAACAGATGCACCTTGTGATATGTAGATTTATTTTGCTGTTTGGCTAATGCTCATGATTGCATTATATTTAATCCTAGAGCCTGCTGACAGATCTCCGGTTCTTTTGATTGCAAACTCTGAAACAATTGAAGTGCTGGATATTAATGGGGGTAAAGCACCCATCAGGAGCTCAATGAATGCAAATGGAATTCACACACTGGCTTTTATTTATGATGAAAATACAGTCTGCTGGATTGAATCCAAGAAACCTTCAAATAGGCTGAAATGCAATAAAATAACAAAAACATGGACATTTACAGACGAAAGAACAATACATCTTTCACAGTACCTCAACAGTAAGTATTTTTAAAGGCTTTTATGCGAACGGTACACTTTTTTATAGAAAAAAATGTTCGAAATTCTGCTATATTCATCCATTTCATAACAAAACCCATTTTTAGGCAACAAAATCAGGATTTTAAATTCTAATGAAAGCACAAGGGGCTCTGTGATAGAAATGTCCTTAAATTATAATAATTCATTCCTAATAATTTCCCAGTTACAATGTACATTTAGTAGCCCAGCTCCTGTGCTCATGAGCCAGAAGCTAATTTAAGTTCAATTTAATAATTCTTAAAGTATGTTTGTTCAGTGGCCTTTAGCTATGATTTAATTACACATATTAGTCACCCTTTTGGCAGCACTATATGTTACACTGCACATTGTTTACTTGATCCTTTTGCTTAATGTTTGTTTACCAGTTACAGCAGGCAAACAAACCTTCAGACTCAGGGGGAAATTCACCATAGTGCGAAGTGAGGTCCGGATCCTTCGTCTCACTTCGCACAGACTGTTATGCGCTCGCTGATATCCAGCACATGGACATCAGCAGACACTTTAAAGGGATTCCAGTCTCGGCAAGGCGACTTGAGTGGTCCCTTTAAAGCGTTCGCTGATGTCCGTGTGCAGGACATCAGCGAGTGCATAACAGTCTGTGCGAAGTGAGACGAAGGATCCGGGCCTCACTTCGCACTATGGTGAATTCCCCCCTCAGTCATTTAAATAGGATGCACATATAAAAAAAAGTTGATGGGCCACATTCTTTCCTAATTCTGTAGGCTCCACCTGCTGACTCTTTCTTGATCCTGCAGTGGCCACTGAACAACACTTCCTTACCTGTGCCCAGCAATTTAACCATGCACATACACAAGTGCTTTGTGCGGGTAAGGAAATGGTTTGTGTCCTGTAGAGGTGAAGCCCTGCCATTGTGGATGCTGTGGGGGCTCACCATACATCACTGGTGGGCATTCTCTTCCCTCAGCCTGCTCTCTGCTGTCCTGAGGATGTTTCTAGAACTTCAGATGCCCAAGGGCCACAGATAACAGTATATCCCTCAACTGTACTGGATTTCGTGGGACAATCCTATTTCTCTTGTTCTGTCCCACAGTCCCAGAGTCCCCTTCCCTGTACCAGATGGCTGACCCTTTCCCAAGACATCACCAGAGCACAGCTGATCAGTAGGGAGTGGTTGGTGAACTGGTGATGTTATTAAATATAATTCAGAGGGTGGTGCACTGTTGCTGTCAGTGGTAGGGGGAACAGCTTCACTGTCCCCCCTGCTGCTTTAGGAGGTATGCATCAACCTTAAGTATAGGTTCACACTAGTGTATGATGCACAGCGCATCGTACGCTAGTGTGAAAAAAAAATACAGCTCAATTTTTTCCTATGATACTTACCTAGTTCCGGACACACTAGCATATGATATGTACGGAACACTGGGTGTCACATTTTGGCCAGCATATCATACAACATGCAGAAAATGCAAGCAGATAGGAAGAGTTGTGAATGCCAAGGGAGTGTTCACATGGTTGCTAGTAAGTGCAATTGAAAAATATGCCAGAGTGTATTTTTCTATTTTTTTTTCTTTGTGCTGCACATCATATGCTAGTGTGCGCCTACCTTAAAGGGGAACTATAGTGCTGACTGCTATAACTGCACACATGCATATAAAACTCCTTTATACTAAGCCAATTGCTGACACAAATAGTTAAAAAAAAAGTTTAAGGTAGAAATAATACTTGCAGTTTGCTTTCCTTAATTAGTTTTCCTGAGAGCTGACAGACATCTCCTTTCTGTTCTGCATGAGGAGAAAAAGCTGCCTGACTGCTATTGGTTAAGCAGTGTGCTGATCTTTTGGCCACATAAATTAAGCTTGGAATGCAGGAGATTACAGAGGGAAAGCTGACTTGTGCACATGTGCTACGTAGTAAGTAGGGCAAAAATGTCTGGTGGAGGGAACCTTTTCATGGAAAACTGGCCAGTACATGTCACATACACATTTCCTGGTGCATGAATTTATCAGTGCTGCCTACTCAATCATTTTGTGTCACATGAAACAACTACTGGAGAGAAACGATTCTCACTAAGGTATAGTATTGCATATGTAAAGATGTATTTTGACTATAGTTCCCCTTTAAGGGTTGCATGTATATCAGTCACTGCTTGGCTGAAAAGTCCATTTTTTCAACAGTCGACAAATAGAGTTACATCACTCATATTTCTTTCTTCATAGTGTCCAACACCTGCAGTTATGTTAAACATTGTCAACATTGTTCATCTGCCCTAGTAATTTATTTTGTGGCCAGAATCTATAGATACACCATGTATTGGCCCATAGTTACCAGCTGTAATTATATGACCCATTGTTCAGTTACATAGTAATTTACGCTTTAGATATCACATTGCACGTTGCCAGCAGCTGCAGCTAAATTACACACTGGCACCACTGAAGAGTTTATTTGCTCAGTGGCCAGGATATACAGTTAGACATCACACACTGGAGCCTATTACTTACAGTATTCTGGGAAAGCATCTCTGTGACTTGATGGAAGCTTAGTATGTCACTGATACATTTACAGGAGCACACTGATTAATGCCTAGAAATGAGAAGTGAAAGTTCCTCATATTCCTTAGTAACTCGCTAGAACATTTACTGCGGCTTTCAGTAATAAGTGTCTGACACCTGCTCTCATAAAAACAGGCAGAAAGGAGCACGCACAGCGTTTTTGTTACTGTCGCACTGGTAATTAAATTCCTCAAGAAAGTTAGATATTTTATCCGGCCTCATAGACAGATTTACTTTATCATAGCACTTGAAATCTAGGACGCATTTTAACAATGTATTTTTACCACGAACGCAGTATATCAGCCCTCAATGTTTTTTGACAGCTTTGACATATATTTGTACTAGTAGCTCGTTCATATAATGCAACATTTATTTCAGGGTTTAGTAGTTTGGAATCCAGTGCAAAACAATAAATGTAAGGTCTACAGGGTCTGTTTGTTTTTAAATTAGAATTGTTTGTGATTAGGTATTGCAGCTTACTTAAAGAGAAAATGATTACATCAATAAAACAATCGCTATGACACGCATGTGGGAGGTGAAAATACTGGAGCAACTTAAAGTCCCTATGAATCTCTCTCTCCCATATTAAACAGCTATATTCCCATATTCCAAATAATCTAAGGTCAAATAAGGATTCTCATTACTTCCAGCAAAACCTTACAACCCAGATTTACCTTTTTAAAATATTGTATTTATTATGCTACTATATTACGCAGTGTTCTACAGAGATTCAGCATTCACTTCAGTCCCTGCCCTGCGGAGCTTACAATCTAGTTTCCCTATTTAGTCACACACACACAGAGATGCATGCTTTTTGGATTGTGGGAGGAAACCCACGCAGGTGCAGGGATAACATGCAAACTCCATGCAGATGAAGTCCAGGGTGGTATTGAACCCAGGACCCAGTGCTGCAATGCATTAGTGCTAACCACTGCCCACCACACTGCCCTGCATGCCAGCAGTCCCTTTTTACTTTAATACATACCTATACCACGCTCCCCTTTTTAATGAAATGTTTAGAAGTGCTGCTGCTTAGTTTTTTACCTCCTTTTGCACTTGTCTGTATTTAAAGGACCAATAATAAAAAAAAATCCCATTTAGATTGGCATGCCAGTTATTCCTACATAGTACTGGCAAATATGCTCTCTTAAGATTCCTTACAATTTTTCATTGAATTACTGTTTTTTATACTTATGAGTGTGTTTTCTCCCTTGTGCTTGCAGACATGTTTTATCTATTAAGTAAACAACCCCTGTCTTGTCCTGTTGTTTTCTATAGAACTGAAGGTAACGCATATTCATTAAAGGTCCAGTAATACTATATAACTAAAATTTCTTATTCAAATTCAACACATATACAGTATATACTGTATATATATATATATATATTTATATATATAAAGTTATTGTTATATGTATAAATTTTAGTGATTACTATATGATTTATCTTTGCTGATAGCAGCCATGTTGTAACACAAATCTCACCCAGCCCCATTGTTTTCCATGACGTTTTAGATAATACAGATTCAGGAAATATACCCAAATGCCTATTTTCTTAAAGCTAAATTGCCAAACAGTGATTACAATAAATCATTTCTGATGAGGGAACCTTATCTGTTGCAGGTACCTTATATCAACTAGGCCCAGTTTATTAACAAACCTGCTTTAACTACATCTTAGGAGCTCTTCAATCTAGGTGCCTCTTATAGGCCTTTTTTTTTTGGTGTCGTGAAGCAACAACATTTGTTCTTGAACTGATCTACTTTACTGCTGTGCACAGCCTTGTCAAGCTACAGCAGGTGGAGCCATATGACATCACCGGTACATGCGTAAATGTATCACCAGTACTGTTATAAAACTATACATCACTGGTCACAAAAGCCAGTAAAGTGCTACTTAAAGACGTGTGAAAAATGATTATTTAAAAATGAGAGGTTATAGGGTTATCATTTCCATTAAGTTACATTTACGTTACATTTTTCCTTGATTGTTGTTTTAGAAAAGTAAAAACAAATTCCGAATTTCCATCTATAGTAATTAAATCTGCCCATTTCTCAGTTAAAAAACAAAAAATGCCAAACACAGAGACTGCATTAAAGCAGTTCAATGCTGCAATCTAACATATGTTCCTGCATAACTCAGCATCCTGCTCTGTGTGCGGAAATGTTAAAATTACTCCTGTAATG
The DNA here is from genome assembly GCA_019650415.1 of Pipa parva. NCBI lineage: Eukaryota > Metazoa > Chordata > Amphibia > Anura > Pipidae > Pipa > Pipa parva. The sequence goes on from WMED01000672.1 coordinate 7,357, forward strand.
ACAGACTTCTTTACAATAGAAATATGTCTGGAATATCAAGCTTAGAGGGAAAGATTGTTATGTCATTGTCTAATAACCCATATACTTTATCTGAATGCCAAAGAACAGCTGTTTGATATCTTGATCTATGCATCTAACATGACAGTTCCCTTACTGATGATAAACTTACAATTGTGCTTATCTGTGTATTTCCCTTAAACCTTTGTCAATCCAAATTACAAAGTGTTCTTGAGTTGATTGAAGTATGACATGGTGCATGTCAGCAAAGTCAGAGTCATCATGTGAACAATATTATTTTTCCCAGTCAGTAAGTCTTTTTGTCTTTCTAATACTTTGCCATTGGCTCTTCTTAACCATTTTTTAAATGTTTACAAGAGCACTTAAAATCTGTGACCGATGTAAGCGTCCAAATCGGTCACGATTTTGTCACGTCGCAGAGTTTGTTGAATGTACGAAGATCAGGAAGTGCCGAATAAATGTGAATTCAGACCTTGGCGTCACTGTTTGGACTTTCATGAATAAGCCCCCTAAAATTTTGCTTTTTAGCCTACTATGGTACTGTGTCCTACTGTAGCCAGTCCTAGGGGGATATGTAGATATACACAGAGCCGGCACTGGATATACGCTACATTTTGGGGAGAGTTTCATATTGTGCCTTTGTACTGAACCTTTAGGTATTCATTTGATTTTCTTGAAGTTTGAATTCTGCTCAGTAATCTAAGGCGGAGTCTGCTATCCAGTCTGTGTTGCCATGAAATGAATAAGGTCTAACCCAGTGGTTTTCAACCTTTATGAGACCACGACCCCCGGTGCTGACATCACCGCCGAACATCATCACGTACGCGCATCACGTGGTAATGTTTTAGGCCGACGTCACCCCGCAGGAACCCTTATAAGAAGGGTTCCTGTGGGCGCTTCCGGGTGCCGGAGCGGTTCTCGACCCCAGTGGGATGGCCTCACGACCCCCGCCGGGGTCGCGACCCACAGGTTGAGAACCACTGGTCTAACCTGTTTTCCTTACACATTTCCCCTTACTGCTTTTATGTCATTATATTTCATCAATTTGACCTGTTTATGTTTTTGTGAAAAAAGAACAACAACAGTTCCTAGAAGCGCTAAAAAATCAACAATGTGATAAAAACAAAAAAAGCCACTCGTGTGGAGATAGCACTCCCTTGTGCTGAATTTCTTGCAGCTTTTTTCCAACAGAGCTGTTTCAAACTCCAACTTCAAACGTAAACAACAGAAACGTGGAGATTTCTGAAAAAAGCGCAAATATGCATAGTGTAGACTGTTCACATATAAAATAATTATAGCCCAAAAAGAATAAAAGACGGTATTACACATGTAGATCTTTCTCTCTCCTTTATATTGGATATCCGTGAGGTGTGTGTTCCTCGTTGAAGTTCTCTAAGGGTTAACTAGAGCATCATTACCTTTGTACAACGCCTTATTACTTATACATATCTGGTGAGAGTCCAGCCAAATACCAACACGTGGAGTTATTGTTTTTCCTTAAAAAAACACCATATCTCTTCATTTTGGGCACTTTTTGGGCTATAATTATTTTATATGTGAACAGTCTACACTATGCATATTTGCACTTTTTTCAGAAATCTCCACGTTTCTGTTTCTGTTTTTGTCACTTCCTTGTTTTTTTTTTTTAACTTTTTGTAGTTTCTCTTGCCAAGTATTGATCTATGGCCTATTTTCTTACTCTGCTAATATGGCATTACATCTAGGTCTACTGATTTTGGTTTTATAGAATATTTAAAGTCAAATTAGGCCACATTCTGAGAATTCCGAATAGACTTACACCGCTCTGAATTTGCATCTATTCTGCACTTCCCATGTTTGCTTATTGAAGGAGCCTTTACGAAGTTGGGAAAAATACAACAAATTTGGGCATCTATGATACTCGCAAACTTATGGAGCTCTTCACATCACTTTATATACACGTGCACAAGTTCTTCTACTATTGACTAGGTGGAGGAGTGCATCAAAAGTGTGAATGCAACTAAGTAAACTGCTCCAAATTTACCTGTCTGACCTGGTGAATTGGGGGTTGATGGCAAAGCTCCAGTGTTGTATAAGGTGACTGTACCTTCAAAAGTGACAATGGCAACTGCAATTAAGTGACAACATGACCTAGGGACAAGGTGACATAGAAATACAATATTTACAGAATACAGTTAGTGGGATATGGTAAGGATGAGGTCACTGCCCTTCAATTGTTAAATTCGCCTCACTCTACATGACTTCCCATCCTACTTCTATCCACCTGACTATGCCACACTACACATGCAACCGCAATCATAGCTGTCCACCTGTCTGACAAGAATATTCACCACTTATAAGGGGTTTATTCACTAAAGTCTGAATTGTTGCATATGGGTGCGAATTCACCAGATAAAGACAGTCGCAATAGGCTGCTACTATCACAGTCACATCTTTATAATGAGAATATTGTCGCAGTCGCGACTTTATTATGGGAAAATTGGCGCAATCTTAACTTTAAAAAATTGTCGTGACTTTACAATGGGGAAATTGTAGCGGATTTTCTATGGGAATCCCTTAGTGAATAACCCCCTTTAGTCAACAGAAAAGTAAATTTGCATCTATTTTGGCAATGCAACTTAAATTGTAGCGAGGTGAATTCGATAAGTGAATTTGCCCATTTCAAACTGTGTCCAAAAATGTTTTTTGGTTAGTTAATAATTCAGGAGAAACAATCTATTTTGTCGATATCACTGTTTTTCTCTCATTTACAAAGCTGTTCAAAGCAATTGTCATCACCTGAAAGTGTTCGCCCGCCTCACGCTGGCATAAACCATTGTTCCTTATGGAGTCTGTTCTTTTAGCCACAGCTGAAAAAGTCTTTCCTCAAAAAAGGATATTGATCTGTAAAATGGAAGGTGAACCTAATAGCAAAAGTTTGCAAAGTGTGTTGCTCTCAGTTAATCAATATTTATCCACAACAGTTTTTTATGGTGATTTTTTTTTTTTAATCGACCCTATATAAATCAGTACAGGAAAATTAAAAACAGCAAAACAGGGTGAAATTAATTGAAAAAGCTCAAAATGGTCTTAATAAATATCTATCTATATACTGTCCACTTTAATCTTTTTCTTTACTCCTTTTCTCCACTACCAGAAAACCTTCTATAATTCTGGAGAGAAATTATTCCCAACTCTTGATTGCCTATCGATGAAGTCTATTTAACAAACACATACAACAGGGCTGCAATCTGTTCAATTAAAAACAGACAGAAAGCAATACAATTCATTCATTGTACTTTAAAGATAGCATTTTTTTAACAATTGCTGTAATTGCTGTACAAAACCTGTCACTGTCCATATTTTTTGTCAGGGATCCTTTAAGCAGGACAAAATGGGAAATAAGAACTGATGTAAATGGTCTTAAATCACTGGACCTTTAAATTACATCAGTGTAATTTAAAAACCTAGACACCTTTAACACAAAACCATTTCAGCCTGTGTTTACAGTGTAATGGGATTAAAAATTATTTCAAAATAATAGTATCCCTTTAAATATGTAGGAGACTTTTGAAAGGCATTAAAGGGCAATCAAATTTAAAAATGCTGAAGCATACCCTTTTTATATACAACCGCATTGGCGAACTCATAGCATATAAAAGACCCTTTAACGTATAACAAACGATTGGTTTACTATAAAATATCTAAAATGAATGTCAGCCCACAAACAAAATGTCTTTTATCTGCCTATTTATTTATTTTAACTGAAATTCAAAATACGAAGCCATTCTGTACCTTCCCCAGCAGGTGGGGATATTATAATATTAGGGTGCAGAAGACTTTGCTCTGTCTTCTCTGGGGAAATGCAATTTAAACCAGCAAGGCATAGCAGGATTAAGTGGCCGTGTCATATTATCCTCAACAGGATCTTTCATTTAACTCTCTGTGGTTGATATTTTTGTTAATAACCACAGATGATGCTTTTATTTTTAAGATCAAGCCGTGGAATACCTTCTTGCTTTTAAGAAAGCATTGCATTTTTGATTTATAATCAGGGCAGATTTATGAGACACATTTAGGATATGCTGTTAAGAAAAGATTGTAATCGCTGTGTACCCGCTATAAATCTCCTTTTATTGTTTGGTTCAGATGGCAGGCTAGAGGGACGCTATTATAATTTTATAATCATTTGGCAACAAGCTGGAAATTCACTTACATGGAAATTAGAACTATAATGGCTCCTTTTTTTATTTATTTATTTATTTATTTCTGTTAGTGTTTGTGTTTTGCATGAAACCCGGCAGGGAAATAATAATCGACATGTGTAAAACATTTAGAGAACAAGCTGAAAATGTACACAGATTTTTCAAAATGGTTGAAGCCTATTTTTTTTCTTTGTTTGTTTTGTAAGTTAATATTAAAATATTATTAATTGTCAGCATCCTTGCAATGGGAAAAAGCGAATTATGTTCTAATCATATACGGTAGGTTTGGTAAGCATTTCAGTGAACGGGTTGTTTTCGACACTATTATTCAGTTATATGGACCAATTATTCAGTCATTTGAGAATTTATTTTATAACTAGAAAAATTAGGCCCATCATTTAGTTTGTAAATATTCTTCTGCAATTCTGTTTACAGTATAATTAGTCACTTTTAGAGCTAGTTTTAGGCAACTGGAGTCGAGCCTCGTGAACCTTGCTGAGACTGGAATCCCTTTAAAGCTTTCGCTGATGTCCGCGCGCAGCACGTTAGCGAGCGCATAACAGTCTGTGCAAACAGAGGCGAAGGATCGGAGGGTAAGTTTGGACTATGCTGAATTACCCCCCTGTATTTGTTTGGGTTTACTCCAGGCACTCTTGTTTCCTCCCACAATCCAAAAACATAAATAAGTCATTTTAGTCAAGGTAATCATTCCTTTCAGTGCTTTGAGTTCATATTATTGTAAAGACAAGACTTGTGAGAGACACACAACATGGATGAATTGATGCTGATTCACAAAATTTTTTGTGTATTCTACTAAGACAGGATATTTTTATTTCCTATTACATCCCTTCTCCTTTTAATTTTTGGAAATGTATTACTATTTCTTTTAAGTGCTCTTTATCATTTTCAAAAGCTAAATGTGATGAATTTATTAAATAAAACCCGTTGGAATTGTCATACTCAGAACTCTGTCGAATCCCCTTCGGGTTACTCTAATCACTGGTCCCCCGGAGATGGATGCTTTACCATGAGCAAAGGCACATCAATATCTCAGCAGAGCAGTATTAGTAGAAGCTATGGGGTTAATATTTTATTTTAAAATGATTGCGATTGATTTGAGGTGGATTATAGCAAGGAAATTCCAAAGGGGAAAATTGATGGAAGTTGACTGAATAGAAAAATAAAATGCATAATAACTGTCACATTCTGAAAAATCATGAAGGAAAATTAATTATCTTTGAGGGGGTTATTCACTAAAGTCCGAATGGTTGTGTATAGGTGCAAATTTGCCAGATAAAGACAGTCGCAATAGGCTGATACTTTCACAGTCGCATTTTTATAATGCGAATATTGTCGCAGTTGCGACTTTACAATGGGGAAATTGTCACGGATTTGCTATGGGAATCCGCTGTTTGAGAATTCGACAGTCGAATTCACACCTTAGTGAATGACCCCCTAAAGTCTTTTTAAAATGTACCTTTTGCCAAATACTGCCTATTGTGAGGTATGTGATTGTGTTTTGTCTTTTAACTCTGTTTAACACAGAACATTCTACTGTACCATTTTCATTGCACATGAGAACACAAGATATGACCACTCTTTTTTTTCTTCAGATGTTCATCAAATGACCATAGACTGGCTCACTGGAAATTTTTACTTTGTGGATGATGGAAATGACAGAATATTTGTATGCAATCACAATGGAACAGTTTGCATCACGCTGATAGATCTGGATCTCCAGAACCCTAAAGCGATTGCTGTTGACCCTACAGCTGGGTAAGATTTATTTCTAACATTTTACTTCCAGCTCTAACAGTTGATTTCAATAATCTGGTAGTTTTGAAATGTTCCAATGTTCCATACTGGTGATTTTCTCTTGATCTCAAGGATGTCCAACAATTGGGCACTTAGCTGTGGTTGAACTAAAACTCCCATAATCACGTGACAGCCTTTGGCTCTTGGCAGGTATGACGAGCTTAAGATAACCAATAGCTGGGGAGCATTTGCCTTATTGTGATTTATTAAAAACACTATCTTAAGGAGAATAGATGGAAGTGAAAGCCAACTTGTATAGCAATACATCCCATGCTCTGTTCAGTTGGATTTACCAGGATTCACTGTTAAGCCTGTTGTGATTTCTTAAATTCACTGTATTGAATACTAATGACCATCCCTGCTTATTATTCATGCAAGCCTTTCTTGTCCCTTGTGTAAAAGGACATTCGTTAAAACTCCAATATATGCTAATAGAATTTGGTTACTGAACTCACAGATGAACTAAGGCTGCTTAAAACAAACATAGCAGGGGACTGGACATCTATGAACTGTGCTCAGAAATGTCACACTGCCAAAGACATAACGGCAGGTGCACAAACATGACCGCATCACCTCTCTGGAATCTGTTCCTGAATCTTTAGCTCAGGTGCTTTCCAACAGCTGGCTACTCACAAAAGAGACAATGATAAAACAAAGGTCATTTTAATACAGAGATTTGCTGCTCTGTTGAGAAAGCAAAAAAAAAGGGGAATCAAATTATCTCTTCAAAAAATATCTACTCTTTTGGAAATGAAAGAAAAGAGGAAAATCTGTTCATCACAATTTCTGTTAGTAATTTTCCACATTAGCAAACTTGACCCATCTGTGAATTCATTGAATTATTAGTAGAAGACAGTGTGAGTACAGCTCTATTAAAATGAATATTCCTGTAGTGACTTTCAAGTATTTATTTGCACTTTTCCTTCATACTGAAGTCACATTTATTTTGAATTATGGTGAGTTTTAGGGCCTCGTTGTCAAAAGGCTGGATTCACCTGTCAAATTCAACTTGCTACAGTTCGAGTCACATCGCCACAATAGATGCAGATTCATTTCTCACTATTGACTAAGTGGAGAATACACTTGTCAAACAAACAGACAGTGGCAATAGCTGTTGCATGTGTAGTCAGTTGAATAGAAGTAGGATGAGAAGTCATGCAGAGTGAGGGGAATTCGACAAGTGAAGGGCAGTGATGTCAATCTCTTGATATCCCATTAACTGTAGTCTGTGAATATTCTATTACTATATCACCTCGTCCCTAGCTCATATTGTCTCTTAGTCACAGTCACCATTGTCACTTATGAATAAATAGTCTCCTCAAAACAACACTGGAGCCCCAAGTCAAACAGTGAATTCAGAGAAGTTCACCGAGTCACATTCACACCTTCGACGCACTGTCAATAGTATACTGTAAGTACTAGTCTAAAAAAAAAAAATCAATATTTACTGCGAGAAACAGTCAATATTTCACGGGAATACACTCAGAAAGATAAAATCGGGTCTTTTCGAGTTTATTAAATGTCGACCAATATTAGTCTTGACAATGATAGTAATAATAAGAATTCTAAATAAAATAACATAAGAAGAACTGAGGTTCAAGGGACCATTACCATAACTATAGCCCTTCTGAGAAGTTGAGTTCTACTATTCTTTTGTGCAATTCATAAAGGGCCAGTAATAGACAAAGGACATAGAATTGTTGCAAAGTTTGGCAAATTCACTTTGACATGTGAATTTGCACTTTGATAAATATGCCCATATAGTCCATCAATTTCAACATTTGTAAACCCATCATCATCTGATTCTATTTGGTTATCTATGGATAAGTATAACTTGGTAACCTCTAACTCTTTACTATCAATAAAATGTGCCGTTGGAAATGAAGAAGGCATTTTAGATTTAAACATTTTTTTTTTTAATTTTTAGTCAATTCATCTGTGTTCTTTTTGTTTGGTTTTGGCTTCTACTGCCCCTTTGTTTATGTAGGTAAGACCAGCAGACTAGAGACAGGAATGGTACCCTGCAAATGCATTCAACCTTATGAGGATTAGTTCTCTTTTGAAAATTTACATGAAAATAAAGCATTTTCCCACTTTATAGAACCACTAAGATGAAGACTTAGCTTAATTTTGTTACAGTTTTTTTTGGTTGCTACTTATCTAGTGTGGGGAAATGTATAGTGCGAAAAATGTCAAACTTCTGCACCAAATTTAAATAAAGTAACCCCAATTATTGTAGAATGAAATAAACTACAACACTCCTGGGTATCAACCATTCGTCAGGATGATTACCTGAAATGTTGTATTTTTCTTCACTCAACAGAAAATGTGGATGTGTTTAAATGTGGTGCAGAGGGCTAACCTTTTTGATCACAGGTAATGATCTGCATTACTAACTCCTAAATACAACATTTTAAGGCTGTTGTAGCTGAGAATATGTATACATATTGTAGGGTTTTGTTTAGGGATAGCTTCCTACTAAATCTGAGTAGTGCTATAAGTACAGTAGTTCTTTAAAGAAGTATGATTTCTGGAAGGGATATTAGAATTATACCTGGGGCATAGTTAAGCTTTTCCATAAAGATTCACCCCTTTCCAAGATCAGCCCCTTTTTCTCTCACTGCACTGCTAACACCCTCATGCATGCTCTTGTCCTATCCTGCTTGAACTACTGCAGTGTTCTTCTATCTGGCCTTTTAGCTTCCCACCTCATTCCGCTCCCATCTATTCAAAATTCTGCTGCCAGAATTCTCTCCCTGGAGGGGATAACCTTTGTTCCAATCTCTCTCAGCTCCTTGGCTCCCCGTAAGCAAACAAATCATTTACAATGTTCTCCTTTTGACATTTAAGGCACTTCACTCTGTTGCCCCTCCCTTAATTTCCTCACTTGTATGCCTGTAAATTCCCCAACGTCAGCTGCGCTCCTCCAAAAGCAATCAACTTTGCATGCCACACACCTTTCTCTGTCTGCCACCCACATCTGGAATCCCTTTATCTTTGTCAGGAACTTTCCTTCTGCACTTTTAAAACCAAACTGAAGATCTACCTTTTGGAGCACTATCACTGATATTTAGTACTGATTTCTACGTACAGGGGTTGGACAATGAAACTGAAACACCGGTCATTTTAGTGTGGGAGGTTTCATGGCTAAATTGGACCAGCCTGGTGGCCAATCTTCATTAATTGCACATTGCACCAGTAAGAGCAGAGTGTGAAGGTTCAATTAGCAGGGTAAGAGCGCAGTTTTGCTCAAAATACTGCAATGCACACAACATTTTGGGTGACATACCAGAGTTTAAAAGAAGACAAATTGTTGGTGCACGTCATTCTGGCACAATTGTGACCAAGATAGCAAGTCTTTGTGATGTATCAAGAGCCACAGTATCCAGGGTAATGTCAGCATACCAGAAAGAAGGACAAAACACATCCAACAGGATTAACTGTGGACTCAAGAGGAAGCTGTCTGAAAGGGATGTTCGAGTGCTCAACCGGATTGTATCCAAAAAACTTAAACTCACGGCTGCCCAAATCAAGGCAAAATTAAATGTGCACCTCAACACTCCTGTTTCCACCAGAACTGTCCATCGGGAGCTCCACAGGGTCAATATACACGGTAAATATACTAATAAATTATTGTGGTCTAAAACCAGGTGTTTCAGTTTCATTGTCCAACCCCTGTATATATTTTATTTTAACCTTAGTTATTTATGCTTAGTATTTGTATTTTTTGACCATTGTTTCAGCACATTGTTGCAGCTTTTATTACCCTTCTATCTGTGTATGTAAGTCTTCCTCCTATTTAGATTGTAAACTATATGGGGCAGGGACCTCCAACCTCTTGTGTCATCCACAACCTGACACTTAAAGTTAAGTATCCTTGTGCTATTATACTTGTATTGTTTAATGCACTTTTCCCATATCTGTACTATATTTTTATTGCTGAATTGTACCGCACTTTGTAAATTTGTGGTGCTTTAAAAATAAAATTATACATGCGTAAAAAATAGAGTTACATTGAGGAGTCTTCACAGGTTCCAGTTACCCCCTTAAATTGGGTAGATTTTCCAGAGGTGCTCGACATGGCAGATCCTATTAATCAGGATCCAACATGAGGGAGAATGGCATTGTATATAAAGTATTTGGTGCTGCTGACCTGGCATATCAATAGGTATGATTAACCTTAGTGTAACAATATACAGTAACAGGATACTGGCTGCAAATATTTTCAAGCAGAGCAACAGAATTATAACTGCATCATCCTAAATCATCAAAAAATATAAAAATATTTACAGAGCAAACAGCTTGTTATACATATGTAGACTTTTGTCACTTTTTACTTAGTGTGATTGATATTAAAATGGATCATCAAAATGGGTTTAATGCTGACAGGAACAGCTTGGATCTCTAACTTTGCATGGGAAGTTGTATCCATAATCCTTGAATGAAGCCATATTCATGAATCAAACAGATGGCAGAATTGATTCATTACGACAACAATCATTTTTCAAACCATACCAGTGAAGTTAATCTTGTTGGCTTTTGTCTATGTTGTTTGGCATTGCAAAAAGCCTTATGTAAAAAGAATGTGTTTCCATTCATTGGAATGGAATTCCTTGCTACTTTGCAGGCTGCACACAAGATATTCATTAAATAGTCCTGTGTAGCCATTTACTGCTACCCAAGTAATATGGTGGAGCTCACAGCAATCATGTGTCATTTTTAAAGGGATATTATTATTTTCTAATCTTCCATTTTTAAATAATGCTTTTTTGTTTATGATCTATAGCGTTCTGTACAATTTTATGACCATAGATACAGTATTAATATATTTCAAACACAGCGCTGATAACATGCGCAAGTTGTAATGATGAAAACATTGTTTAAAAGTCTCATAGCCCAAAACAGGGAGCCCGAATGAATAAGGGGAGGGTGGATATGATTGGGAGGGATGAGAATAGGAAATAGGGTAGGGGTGATGGATAAAGGTGAGGGGTCAGCCTGCAGAGTGCCAGAAGCGCACGGGAAGGAGAAGAAAGAAGTTCCCCACCCTCCCTCCCTATCTTATGGAGTGTGTTGAATTATGTAAGTCACAGCATCTGGGGTGGTGGTCCCGGGAAAGTGGATGAAGAATAGGTGGGATGTGTTATTAAATTTAAAAGAGCTTATGGGACCATCTGCCAAAATTATGTTATAAGTTTAATTTCAGTGTTAATGGAATTGTTAATAAATGCTGTGGCCTTTTCAACCCAAAGAATGGTAAGAGTGTCGTTTATTCTACCAGTAGGTTAAGAATGTTAAAAGGTTGACTGTTCTTCAAACCTTCACCATTCAAGGGTATTGAGCTACACGTTTCTGTTTTAAAGCCTTTATTTTCAGTTATAATGCAATACAACCCTTTTAAAGAGGGTATACAAACACTATCATCAAAAGTATTAGACTGACACAATCAGGCCAGTATCACTATTATCACTATTTTCAATGATATTCTACTTTAAAATAGCAGTAACTCCAAAAATTGAAAATTCCTCAAATGCATTTATAGTTACTATCTATAATCAATCGGTGCTTCCAAAAATTCTAAACTGTATACAGAAAGTAAGATATTTCACTTTATAACTTCAAAAATTGGGATTTAGGGCACACTTCCTGCATATGCTTTATGTAAAGCACCATAGAAAACAATAGGACTGGGTGAGGTCTGTATAACAACATGGCTACTATCGGTAAAGATAAAAACAGACAGAAAACAATCAAATTCATGAATTTAACTTCAAAGATAATATTTTTACAAGCGCTGTATTGATATAACTGCAATACCAATACAGTAACACTGAACAGCAATACCAATAAATAAAACTGTGCCAGTGATGCACTGTTGGGCAAGTCAATGACGAAATGTATATGATTTACTCTTTGATAGCAGCGGAAAGGGGTGGTGGTCTGAATGAGAGTATGTTTTCAGACCATTTTTTAAAAGCCTTAGTGGAAAAGTAGCAGTAAACCCCTTTATCTAAGACTGAGGCATTAATAAAATTAAATAAAATTGGCAAAATAGATACAGTAGATCTAATGCTCTTTTCCCAATATCCCACTACAACCACTTATAATACAAAAAAGTCATATTGGAAGATGGAGCAAATTTTCCTGATCCATCTCGCTCGTAAATTTCATACAGCATATCATTCATTTCCATTGGAAAAGGTTGCAAGCACCAGGTGTTTCCATATAGTCTACACTTTATATTCCAGTTGTGCTATCATTTAATCCAACTCTCTTATTTCCCATATATTTCTCTTTTTTTGTGTCACAATCCCCAGTTAATTTTAGGTCACCGGGACAAAAAAAAATGTTTGATTGTGCCTTAAATAAATTAGATTTATATAATAGCACTGAAGAAAATAAATTGCTTTAGTTAAGAAAAAGATGTAGCTTTTGTGCTTTCATAAATGACGTTTTTTCAGCATCTGCATAATTAACACTCTAGTACATCTTTCATTATGGATAAGATGGGAGATACCTTTATAGCCCCATGGTGTGATGCAGGGTCTGAGATTATAAATAAATCATTGTTTCCATCAGTGCAGCCTGGTGATCTTATTAGCACAGGACTTGCGCAGAGGCAGGAAACTGTTTTTTTTTAAATGACTGTTTTATCAAATACACATATCTGTGATCACATATAAATAGTACAGTGATATTTGTAGATGTACCAGGAATTAAACAGGATTATTTAAAGATCTGAGAGTGATCCTTTTAACCTGATAGAAGCCTTTGTTCCTCTTGTCATGCTTACATTGTAAATGATCGTTCATTTTAACAATAAAGAGTCCTGTGAGCCCTTTTCAAATAGGTCTGAAAAAGGTGGGCCTAAGTAAACTGTAGAAGTTTAGTATGAATGTAGTACTTTAGTACTTTAGTACAAAAATAATTGATATTTATCAAATGGTGTTACTAAAAACAATAAAGATTATCGGATCTAGTTGCCTATACACTAGTAAGCTCCTATCTTGAAGACACCTACTTATAGAATCTGGCTGTATTGCTGTATAATCAGCACTTTATGGAATCCTGGGCCCTCCTACTTGCAGAATAGTGAAACAGCAAAAACTATTATTATCGACTAGTCTTTCATGACTTCCTCTTTTATTCTCCCCTATCTTTTACCAATGGATGTGTGAATTATATGTTGATGGGATTTAGGCTTCATTTTATGATGTTATGCAAGATCGTTGCTAGATTTGAATACCCTTGGCAAGTTTTCCTTGGGCTCACTGAATGTCTTAACTTTTTTTTTAATAACTTATACAAAGTTACATTTATAATGCCATTGTATGTCATTGAGTCCAATGTGGAGGAATTACTACAAAAGATCCTGCTTCCATGACACCTGCACTCAACTTCTGCAAGACAGTGGGTAAGCAGAGGCAATGGAACCAGTAAGCAGGTAGATAGATGTTTAGTCTACCGCACATGCCCATCTGGATTCTGATGTCTGTCTAGTCAACTATCTACTGGACCCCACCCATAAAACAATGCAGGCTAGGTTTGTTGGCCTTGAATATAAATTTGCACCTTATATCTCATCACAAGCTATGAACCCCTCTACTAGCACATCTCTTACCTTCATTCTGTATTTGTGAACATGGGATAATGAAAAAAATGTGGTTTATTTGTTGTAGTTATGTTTGTGAATATAATTCCCCTTAGCTTGAATTAAACCATTTACTATAGAATATTACCTTAATTAAGTTCCATTTCCTCCACTTCTTTACATTCACAGCATTGATTTGTTAAAATGTAACCACCATGGTTACTGTTAAGATTAATGGCAAGTGTTAGTTTTCACTACTGGATCATTATGTGCTACAAAGTAATTTGCTGAGTGCATTATATTGCCTGAAATTTTGCTCAGTTTAGTATGTAAATGAAATACAATTACTAATGTACATTACAACGTATTGAGTGCTGAATCAGGTATTCTTTTTAACAATTTAGTTATCCTGGAGGCTTATTAAATCTTGCAAGTTTAGTACTTTTTTGTTAAGGGGCTGGCATTAATAGTTTCTCAGATATATAGAGGATAATGCACCCCTTTTTGTAATTTATCGAATATTAAAAGTCACAGGGAGTTCCATGATCCTGCAGAAGCACAAGACTGCAGGAAGAGCTTACATAAGTCATAGAACTATAAGATGAATTTACTATCCTCATAAATCAGAGAAGGTACATTATATTATAGAGTAAACAAAGAAGTTTTGGAAAACAGTATCAAATACATTTATACCTTGAAACCTCTTTTGTCACTAGGATAGTAACACAACATGTGTCTGTGCTCTCATGAACATGACCCTTCCAGTAATAAGTTTTAAAAAAAACATTCTATAGAGCATTGTTATCAGTAACAAATTCTTAATTGATGGCTTATTTCAACGACCAAATTATTGTCTATATTTTCCCCAACTAACTGGAGGTATAAATCATCTTCTTTGAGGGCTTTTTCAACACATATATGTTGCTCTGCATGCACATTTATGATTGTTTGTATACCTGTTGCATGCCTCTCTAACGGAAAAATTTATTAAACTTGGAAAGACCGAGAGTGGTCTTTCCAAGTTTATTGACTGAGATCTTGCACTGTTCTAGTGAGATTTTTTTAAATTTTTTGAGATTGAGTTTTTCTATTTTGATTTTTATAGAAAGGTATCCATTAGTAGTATGGCTACCTTTCCATTGAAAAAAAATTAAAAAATTGAGATAAAAAAACAAGATCTTGAAAAATCTCACTAGAATAATGTGAGATCTCACTCGATAAACTCAGAAAGACCAAGAGCAGTCTTTCTGAGTTTAATAAATTTCACCATAAATATGCTTTAACCTAGTTCAGTGAATTGACTTATCCAAAAAAATTGACTTATAAATAGTTAATTTATACTTATTATCCCTAAATAAGAAAAGAAAATATTGAATGCAGGACAAATAAAATTGCTTTGCTTGGGGAAATTAGTTACTAGGGAAATTAATCTATTAGCTGGAAACTCTAAACTATTATTATTCATATTTCTGAATATTGCAGGTGATCTGTTTTTTGTAACATAAGAATTTCACATTCATTCATTTGTTCATTGTGAAAGTGCTGTAGTTGCAATTCTGTTTCTAGTTCATTTTCAGCACAGGGGAACCCCGGCAGTATATAATGATTTAAAAAAAAAACATCACTTTGCACTTTTATTTGCACATAATAAGGTAATGATGTCCTGAAAACAATGCTCTAAGAGGTCCCAGGATAGAAACTACTGAAATAAATATTAGTCCAGCTTCTTTGTGATGTCACAGAATGGTGTTCAACTTTCACAACATTGTTAAGGCGAGGATATATTGAATGCATTATTTGGAAAATTCAGATTGAAAAGTGAATCTGTATTGCCCTGTGAAGAGTGTCAGCGAAACTGCTCTACTTCCAAGTGCTTGTTCATGTTTCCAGTATTTATCTTCCGAAGTTGAGATCAAAACATCAAAGACTGAACTGGCAGGTACTTCTAAGCAGCTGCTTCCTGCACAGAATGTAAAGTGGCTGGTGTGGAGGCCATAAGGGGGTGCTGTTCTTGTACACATTTTAATTCTGCATCTACAAATGTGATCTTATGAAATAGGCATCCATTTACTCTTAAGATATTACCTCCCTTACCCCACAATGTGCTAGCCATATTTACAGATATGATCCAGTGAATCTTATAATGTTAGTTAAAGTTGTGACTGAAACAAGAAATATGGCTGTTTAGCAAGAATAATATATCAGAGGCTCCTCTTATACTAGTTTAATTGCTAGAGACATTTCCAAGACGAGACATCAAAAACCAGAAAAGCTCATGTCTGTGAGGCTGAAAAGTAAATGGTTATCAGTGCACATATGTCCTGTGGATTGGTGTAACTCCAGCAAAATACAGGAGTCTTTGAGAGAAGAGCAGTGGTTTCAAGATTAGCATTCCAAAAACCTCCTATATCAGCATTACAAAGCCAGTTTTATAGAAATCCTTGTTCATTGTATTGTGTTGTAAATGTCATGTTCCAATATAGGTGAAATATCTTCTGAGGAAGAAATATTAATTTTCCAAAGTAGTTTAATGAATATCCATGAGGAGCATTGCACAACGTAGCCAAAAAATGTCCGATTTTATTTCACAAGATATTCATTGATTTAATAGTAAGGGATGCAGTAAGTGGTCAGGATGTATCAAGGAAGGTTATTTATCATAACCTAAGCAACAATGTGGAATAAACAGTGTAATCAAACAGACAAATACATTTTTTTTCCTCATTAAATATTGAACATGCACGGCAATACTTTTCGAAAAAGCATAAAATGAATTACTTTGGATGATCTTCAAATTTATTTCACCTTAACTCCACTGACATTAATGGCATTTTTCATTGTTCAGCTTTGTTTTGTTGTCCTCTGTTCTTTGCTTTCACAATAATGGACTGAGATCTTCTATCACTTAGTCACAAAGCAATGATTCTGTGACCTCAAGAGATGCATTTAGAGAGCACCAAATTCTGGATCTCCTTGAACTCCATTGTTAATCAGATAAAGACAGTAAAGGTGGACTTTAGTATACCTTTTCAGTTCAAATACTTGCTTAAAAATTCATCTAATGTTTCAAGAAACCTCATAAAAACAGTAGAACAAAAATGAGAGGCATGAAATCTAAAATGTGCATTTGTCTTTTTTATTGTTTTAAAATTAGCTCACAGTTGAAACATGGGTACTGATGAAAAGTAAGTGATTATAGGTTTCAGGCATTTTCTCTAGATTTCATAATTTTAGATATAGTACCCAGAGATTTAAGGGGGTTATTCACTAAAATCCGAATTGTTGCGTATAGGTGTGAATTCACCAGATAAAGACAGTTGCAATAGGCTGCTACTGTCGCAGTCACATCTTTCTAATGAGAATATTGTCACAGTTGCAACTTCATTATGGGAAAATTTTCACAATATTAACATTAAAAAATTGTTGCGACTTTACAATGGGGAAATTGTCACAGATTTGCTATGGGAATCCGCTGTTTGTGAATTCAACAGTCAAATTCGCACCTTAGTAAATAACCCACTTAATTTGTAAAGGTTCAATTTTTATTGAAACCTAACATTAAAGAAAAAAAATTAAGCAATCTTGTCTCTAATTAATCTGTTGGGAAGTGTACTCTACTTAAACCAGTATGCTTGTTGTCAACATAACAAAGATTTAAACTGGAATTTATTTAAAGCGTGCTAGGCATGGCAGACATATTTGTTTTCAAACCTTCCCCTGAAAATCTGGGGGATAAATAATAATGTCATGGTTTAACCCAAAATAAAAGTTTAGCCTACACCAGTAAAAACAAATCACATTGCATTGTTGCCAAAACTCTCATCTCCTGTTACTTAGATGCTTTAGAATGCATTTCAGTAGACCCTACTACTATGTGTCTTGCAAGCATTTTATATATTTATATATAAATACATATACCGGTATATATATATATATATATATATATATATATATATATATATATATTTCTGTAAATGCTGCGCAGTCCTCTCCTGCTCTATCTAGTTGGTCTTAATTCTTCATTAACTGAATTTAAAATAATTCATATGAATTTCTTATTAATCAGTAGAAAATATTTGGGGGACAGATTCATGGAAATGGTCAGTAAACGGAACCCTAAACCTTTTACTAATTTCATAACTAGTAGAAATTAGTTTAAGAGTTAGATCAGCAGTCCGCAACTTTTGCTTGATCTGGGTCCGGTTTTCTGGCTTCCTAATCTAGGAAAGGTTTGATGGACTGGTGGGAATTTTGTCAGCGCAATACATGTTGCCAGCTGAATGATGGTGACATGCTTCCTGTGTGCATCATACATCCCTGTGCCAAAAGGACCCATGAACCAGTAGTAATACGTGTCTCCCGTTATTTGTAGATCCACGTATTAGATATAACAGTCAGTTTCTACTGTTAGGAATATACTTCCAGATGTATAGATAGAAACTTAAATGGATGTCAAAGACAAAAACAATTGTTAAAAATGGATTTCCAAGGTTTCTTGAAACCTGCCAAAATGTCTACGTTTGATTTACATTAAAATGCACATTAAAACTAAAAAGCAACATTCCATTTCCTATGCTGAAGTAAATAAACCATCATACATAAATAACATAAAACTATGAGCCAATTGCTATTCATTTCACATAACCGCTCCTTTTACTAAGAATAAGTATTCCAATAAAAAAACATTTCAATATTCAGTGCTTTAGGGCAGATTTCTACATTTTAATACTATGCTGATTGTAGACACAGAGTTCAAGTCAATTTTCTTTTCTATATTAGTAATAGTAACAGTAATTCTTTTTTTTTTTTCAAATAAAATGTGGATAATCTCACAAATAACGGTTTTCAGCTATCTTTTAAGTATGCAGGGATATATATAATTTTTTTATGCTGTGCAATTACTTGAATGTGAATCTACTCCATTTTTGCACATTTTCAGTAATGTAGGGTTATGTGTCCAACCTGTTACCTATTCATATCCCTATGATTTAACTGACGGCTTTGTGAATATTTTTTTTTTTTATAATTGTCTCTTTTATTTACATTAAGTATAAAGAATCAAGTCACACATACCTGAATGATGAATTATGCATTAGCAAATACCTATTTGAAATTCTCTATACTGTCAATGCCAAATCCTCAGTCCAAAATCCAAATTTTCAGATTTTATGGGTATTGAGGAAAACAAAATATACCATTTTTTTCGACTTATTTATTTTCAAAGATAAAAGGAAAAAAAAAACAAAAAAAAACTTAACGTACGCATAAGGTTAACATATTGTGTGGGCTAATTTTCCTTCCTTCTCTCGATATTGGTTTTTACAGAAGTATTTTATGTTTTACAAAAGACACAAATATACATGCACAAAAAAAAACAAAAAAAAAAAAAAACCAGTAAAGTGGGTTTCATTAAACTGTGCGAAGCTGTTGGAAAACATCTGCTGTGTGAGTATAGTTCTGTACCATCATTATAATACTACTGTGAGAATGCAATAAAAACAGCAGTAGTGCTTCCTTTAAAGATGCCCCATGCAGTGCCTTGCTGTGAACATGGGATTGTTTTATTTGAAGGCAAAAGGTATGCTCCCTGATGCATGTAATTATGTTTTTATTCATCTTAGGAATACATTGTGAGCATGATGGGAATATCTGTGAATGCAGAGCATAGATATCTTTCCTGGAATTCTATTCTTATTTTAATGCATATGCAATATAAAATTGCAAATTGAAAGAAATGCTGAATTTGAAGTTAACTTAAACAAATTCATACACTTTTTTTGGAGTGTAGAACCGTTCAATGGAACAGGATTGGATTTTTTTTTTTTTAATCGTTTTGTTTTACTTTACTTTATGTGGCACAGTTTAATGCATGCATAAGAAAAAAATAAACAATATGAACAGACCAGATTTTAAGTATCCCCCTGTTTCAGCACAGGTGGTTCATGTAAAATTAGAATGAGCACAGATGTAGTTAGTGTAAGTGGAATAATACCCTTTACTAGTCCAAAATATGGCATAAGAGTTGCAGGCTTATAAACATATGTGATGCTTCTTCAGGATTCTTCAAATGTTTAAAAAAATAAATGATAATAAAAATGTATTTACATAATGGATTCCAGAACATTTTGTACTGATTTTATAGTCTTTAATTACCACTTCTTGAACCCATATGATCTACATTTGACCACAAAATCTTGGGAAAAGGGGCAGATAGTTCCATGTATCCAAGCACCCTCTGGTAAGTACATTACCTAAAGGGGGCCACCGGATGAACCACCGTTCTGTGCACTAGATTGATAGCTACCTCACAGTCACATCACAGCTGTGCACCTCCATCGGATTAAAGAATTTACTTCATAAAAAAGCACTCAGTAGCATCAGCACTGGGCACATTATACATGTCACACTTTGTATTGTTTTAAACAATATTACACTAGGGGCATTGCCCTTGTTGTCATTTGTCTTTTCCAGCGCAACCAACAGTGCATCCCCAATCTGGGGATCCATTCTTCACAACACAGTTGTTGTGGTAAAATTCATGGGCTTCTGCTGGTAATTTGAATTTCAGTAGCTTTAATGTTCCTCAGCTTTCATTGCAGTCTGACACTTGACAAGGGCAAAATTTAATAAACTCAAAAAGAACAGATTTTGGGGGAATTCACGATAGTGTGAAGTGAGGTGCGGAGTCTTCGCCTCACTTCGCACTGACTGATATGCGCTCGCTGTTGCCCTGCATGCAGACATCAGCAAGCACTTTAAAGGGATTCCAGTCTCGGCGAGGCAACTCTTTTGGTCTCGCCAAGACTGGAATCTCTTTAAAGCGCTTGCTGATGTCCACGTGCAGGACATCAGCGAGCGCATATCAGTCAATGCGAATCAGGTCACTGATGTGATCTTTGTGCATCTAAATGGAACGCAGATGCGTTCCAAATGTAATTCTACCTAGGCTCCAGACCTTATACGTCAGGTGAGTGTGGTGGGCATCATCCGGCTGTTAATTAATGATGCGATCCTTGTGAGTCTAAATGGAACGCAGATGCGTTCCAAATGTAACACGGCCTATGTGCTGGCCTCTTAGAGTGACGCGATTGTGATGCGCCAGTGGGAATGCAGGCTACATTCAGGCGATCTTACATGGAGGAACGTTCTGCTTGTTATGAGAGGCGGACGTACACTGGTGTGCCAAATGGTTGGGTACTTACACAGAGGTAATATATAATTACATCTAAGACATTTTTGATTTGCATCTAGCCCTACCCCATATTGATTAAGTGATCTTATTGGCTGCTGCATTTTGGTGACACCCCCAAAATGCCATTTTTTTGGGGTGAATTTTTAGCTATTTAAACGTGATATTTTATTTATCTCCTGAGGAAGCTGCAGACAGAAAGCAGAGAAACACGTTGAGATTTTATTGCTGTTTTATTCTAAATGCATTCTTACTTCACATGTTTATTGGAATCATTCTTGATATCGGTTGGACCAGTTTTTGGAGAGCTACTCTTGTGTTGATCCATGTGGAGATCACTATATGCGTGATTATATCTTTGATCTGGTGAGAGTTCCTATTATCAGAGTGTCGTGACACTGCTTTATCACTTGATGGTGGATTTACTTCAGTTTCTACACTGTTATAGATATTTTGAATCACTTAATTTATGTTTATAAGAGACCTCTCCCTATTGGTGGTCATTTACTTTCACATCTATTCATATATGATGTTTATTTGGTAATGCACTATTGTGCTATTGTATGTGGGCTTTTTTTTCAGATATCAATTTGCTTTTGATTAAGCAATGAGGACTGTGAAATATTTATAAGAATCAAAAAAGTTTTCTCTTGGCATATCAATATACCTTTAATTAAGTCAAAAATATTGATATCACTGATATTAATATTTATTAAGCCCCTTCTGACCTTTTTTATTGTTGAAAATTTTGCCTGGTTGAGGGTAGAAAAAACTCATTATTCCCTATGGCAGGGATGGTGAACCTATGGCACCCGTGCCAGAGAGGGCATGCAGAGCCCTCTCTGTTGGCACGCAAGCTGTCGCCAAGCCTGTCTTCAGTAAAGGCTGTGGACCCTATCTGACAGTTTTCAGGCCAGGTCCATGGTCTGCACTGAAAGAGCGCTCGCTCACAGGGGAGTTCTCCTCCCCTGATGCGTGTTCGCTCCTCACCCGATGTCGGAGTGAAGACATCACTCACCAGTGCCAGCACTTCGGGGGATGCGCTGGTAAGGAGCATCACCTTTTTGGCACTCTGTCCTATGGAGATGGTTTAGAACATTTTCTCTACGTGCCCTTTGAAAAGATTAGCGATATCGATGGAAAAGGAGCTCCATTGAAAGTAATATAAAGTGTAGCTGTATTTATGCATCAATCTTGATTGATATCAATTTTTTTCGATATCGATAAATTTTATTTGGTATCACATAAATTAAGAGAAATTGAAAATGCAGTAAACAAACAAAAATGTCAATAAAGCCGATAAAAGCAAATGATACAGATTAAATTGTGGCAAAGAGGTAGAAACAACCTTTATAAGTTATAATTTTCCCCGAGGAGTTTAATTGGATTACAGCAGTAGGTCATTTCTCAGGCTTTAACTTGTTTACAAACTGCTTTTCATACTGGTTTACAAGTTAAATCCCTTCACACATCTATAATACTAGGACAAACATTTTTCCCTGGGCAAATGTGCTATTTGAAACAGATTAAAAAAAGTATTATTTCCAGATATTATTTGTAACAGAATTACCCCTTGGGTACCCCCAGTCCCTTAATGATACAGTTTTAGACAGTTTGAAAGTTCTGGTGTCTCACACACACACATATATTATTTTTATATATCTGGTAGCTTTAATTATTTTAATTACACCCATGTGCTGACCAAAATAGAACTTCTTTAATGGAATAACAAAATGATTTTCTAATTGATACAAATTAGTGATAAAACACATTTACTTATGTGTAATAATATTTTCTGTAATGGAATTCAGTTAAATTTATTTCTAAATGTGTCTTCCAAAACCTTTGCAACTAATGCTTCTTATTATCTTAAGATAGTAGACACTAACATGAATCATCAAAGAGCAGTTTCCGGGCATTGAACATAAGAATAGTGCTCTTACAAGTTGAAAGCAAAGTCAGTTAACAGATTAGATGTTAATTTAGCAAAACATCAAAACGATGGTTTGTGAATCATGGCATACAATAGGTTGAACTTGGAGATTCTTCTTTGAGTAGAACAGTAGACATTGCACTGCAGTTCATTCTCAGCAGGTAGAACAGAGGCTTTAATCTTGCAAGATTACTTATGACTTTCTACTGTGAGCCATGAGCTTTACTGCAATAGATTTTCTCACCTCCACTCAAGAAAATAACTTGGAGCAAGTAAATAGTGTCATTTTGCATTTATGTAATTTGCAGGGGAAAAAAACAGCCTCTGAAGTGTCATAACCATTAGAGGATGCATTCAATATTTGTAACAAGGCAATTCTCCTCTTTGTAAATGGCAGTTTTTTGACAAACTATCACTACTTTCAGTGAGATCATCAGGGAAAAGAGAGAAGAAGCCTACCCATGGTTTCGGGAATGTATAAGTGAAGGCAACATTTTCAGGATAATACTAACCTAATTTTATTCTTGCAAAAATTAGACAATTAGAATGACAATGTACAGGTCCATTTTCCTTTTAAAATAAAAAAACAGAAGTGTAACTGTTTTATGAAAAACTGCCTATAGATTACATTGCTGGGTTGTTTTACCTCTACATAATTCTATAACAAAAAAAAATCTTAGGTGAAAATGATATTTGGTGTTTGATTTTGTGCATATTATAAGCAATTTTATCTTGTACAATATTGCAATATAGAGTTAAACCATTGATTTAGTGAACAGTCAAAGGGGGGAATTCACCATAGTGCGAAGTGAGCTCCGGATCCTTCGCCTCACTTTGCACATGCTGTTATGTGCTCGCTGATGTCCTGTACGCGGACATCAGCGAACGTTTTAAAGGGATTCCAGTCTCGGCTAGACCAAAAGAGTCGCCTCTCTGAGACTGGAAACCCTTTAAAGTGCTCGCTGATGTCCACGTGCAGGGCATCAGGGAGCACATAACAGTCTGTGTGAAGTGAGCCGAAGGATCCGGAGCTCACTTCGCACTATGCTGAATTCCCACCAAAATGTTGAACCACATTTTGTAAAACTTGTATGCCACAGCAGGGGTAGCACCAGTTAATACTACCCCCCATTTAATTTGTGTTCTTCAATTCTGTGCTGCTGCATTGCTGACTACCCAATATTACACTCAGAGGAATTTCTCCTTTTTTTTTTTTCATCGTTTGCGCTCCTATACTGTTTTTTTAGAGACTTTTCTCTATTTCTTTTGAGCGGGCATTTTGGCAAACCTGTCATTCCATGTGGGAGCAGCATTGGTTATCAAACATTTATTGAACCTTTGGACTACCTGTCAACTTTTACACAGTTTACAGGAGTTTAAGACTTTTATTGTAATAGAGTTTACACGTATATTATGCATCGGTTGTGTTAATTGGTGCTGGACTTATTTAGATCCCTTTTGTGGGGTTCCTTCTTGTATATATACTAGTTAATACTAGTTTGCAAAGTCTAAGTGACTCCCAGGATTTACCCTCATCTCCAGGGTAAGAGCTCTAGGGTTAGTACCCCAGTGGTGGCAGCCAGACTGTGGCAGAGCTAAGAAAGGAACAGCAGAACTATGACTAAGACTGCAGTGACAATTTTCCCATTGTAAAGTTGCGACAATTTTTTAAGGTTAAGATTGTGACAATTTTTCCATAATAAAGTCATGACTGCGACAACATTCTCATTATAAATACGCAACTCTGACAGTAGCAGCCTATTGTGACTGCCTTTATCTTGCGAATTCGCACCTATTATCTACAATTCAGACTTTAGTAAATAACCCCCTGAGGGTCTTTCTAAGTTTATTGCGTGAGATCTTGCAGTGTTCCCATGAAATTACAGCACAAGTTTTTCGATTTTTCGATCTCCATTTTTTGAATTTTTCAATAGAAAGGTAACCATATTTTACATTAGTGGTATGGCTACACTTTTATTGAAAAATCGAGATTGAAAAATAAAAAAGAATTCACTTTGTAATCTCGTGGGAATACAGCCAAAGATCTTGCATGATCAACTCATAAAGACCAAGAGCGGTCTTTCCAAGTTTAATAAAGTTCATCCTAAATATCTTTAAACTGATAATTACAAGGAACCCTCATATTTTCTAATGCTTTAGAGACATTAGGTAATCAAACCAAATATGAATACGAAAAAATTAAATTCACTGCCATTGTTATTCTTACTCGTGGATGGCTAAGCGCCACCTCAAGTTAAATCTCGCTAAAACGGAACTGATTATTTT
>WMED01000673.1:0-20399 GCA_019650415.1 Pipa parva
TGCCAGTGTGAACCTGGCCTAAGAAAAGGAATATTACTGAACTTTTTTATAACACAGAGCCATTGAAGCTTGTGTAAATAATTCAATTGTCATTAAGAAAGTGAATTATTCATGCAAAGACTGTATTTCTTAAAGGTTATTAATATATACTAATAAAGGGCAAACATTTCCTTTGTATGATAATGTTTAATAATGTAGAACATAGGGCATAGTATTTAATGCCAGCAGGTTTCATTCTTGTTTCACCTTCTTGTGACCTGGAGAAAGTCCTTAATCTTCAGAGCAGCCACTAACTTCCCCTGGATAATCCTGCGTAGATCAAAACCATTTAGATGTCTTACTGTGACTAATAATATGGATACATAAAGTTACCTGGACTTGTGTAAAGGGATACTATTCTTCAAAAAGTCTGATTTTTAAATATTTCCATTTCATTCCATGAACACCGATAAACAGCACTGGATTATTTTTTTGGCACTGAAGTTACAGTTTTCATAAAAGTCTATATTTAAAAGCACTTAAAAAATAACATTTTATGACTTAGCATAGGCTCATATAAAAAGAAAAACTGTAGCACCACCATTTTGTTATATGACATATAAGGCAAATAAGGCATTTCATACAGGAAGAAGCCTACTACCATGAGTCACAGGTAACTGTATTCTTAATGTAAGGTGGTTTGTGCAGTGTTCTTCCCACCACTATACAATCCTCTCACACACGCAGTGGGGACTTTAATCAGATAAACTGTTATTTGCCTGCATGAAATGTCAGTTTCACGTGTTATCATTACTTGTTGAGGGAGCTATTACTAATGAGTAGCGCAAATGTTTTCACACACTAGGATTATTTCCTCAGACAAACTGAAAGAAATGTCATAAATAGGCAAAAGTGAAAGCAATATCCATAATATATTTTGATTGGTTATCCTACAGTGCATGAACACACCTTCTGCTAGCTTCCATTATTAGAATACTGTAACTGGTTAAAGAAATCTGAAATTCTAGTTTAACATTTTTTATAACCCAGACTTACGGTAGATGTCAGAAAATGCTGTGAATTGTAGCAACATGATTGTTCAGTCTTTAAAGGGACTTATTCATCAAACTGAGAATTTGACTGTCAAAGTGAATTCTCATCACCTCGGGGTTGCTACACTCTGATTCTCTACTCAGTTCTCTACTTCTTATTTACTAAACAGAGGATTTCCATAGCAAAGACATGGACGTGTCAGTATCCGTCTCTTGCATAGTGTGGCATAGTCAGTCAGACACTAGCAGTCCTGCCATCAGCCCCCTAATTTGCCACTTTAAACTGGTGAATTTGACACAATACACCATGTAAAATTTGCTACTGTGACAGAGTTTGATACTTGATGAATAGGCAAATTAACTGTGCAAGCGCACATAAAGTAGCGCAAAGTGATTCATAAGCACATAACTGTTGTAAGCTGTCAAATTGGTCTAGAGTTTGCCACATTGTAGAGATTGCTGAATACACAAATATGAGGAAGTGGGGAGCAAATGTGAATTCACACCTTTACACAACAATTTGGCCTTTCATGAATTAGCCCCAATTTATCTTTCATGCCACACTCACTTTTGGGGTTTTGCTTGCCCATAGAATGATATCATAATAAGAAAGACCATTGCACAAACTGTCATTCTTATGTAGACCCTATATGGTGTAGTATATGCTGGTGCCTAATTATATATTTAGGCATTGTGTTTTTGGAAACTCTTTTTCGTCAGCAATATTTCATTATCATAATCTCATCCCATACTGAATGTAACTCAGATTTCCCTAAAGACATGCAGGTGGTTTCACTGGCAGCCAGAATGAGAAGAGGCCCCACGTGCTTACCTGGCATGAAGATGACCTCCTGCCCTCAGTCAACACTTCTTACCCTGAAGCGTAAACCTTTCTACAAGCTCTTGTTTATCTTTTAACACTATGATAAAAAGGATTTAGGTATCAGGTAATGAGCACCCGCAGGCACATGAGGCAGCCAGCCATTCTTTGCTTGTTTAGTCTTAAAGGAAGATCTCCATTTGCTGGGTGAACTCTGTCACTCAACACACCTCCTGACGCCTGGCTAGTATTACACTCACAAAATATCTGAGCTGGTTGAAGTGTTGCCCTTTAAAAGATTTCTCATTCAAGCCTGCTATTGCTTACTGGAATAACCCAGGGAGAAATATTCAGTTACCCAAACACTCACCATAGTAAGTATATTTGCTAAACAATTACCAAGTTTAATTAAGCATTGCATACAGTATAGGTCGGCTCAACAATCAGGATCTGATATTTCCTTTGCCATCAATAGACCCTTACAAGAAAGGGTCTGTTAAAACCCTAGACCTTAATACATGTAGTTGGGTGGGTTTTATTGCACTCACAAAATATCTAAGCTGGTTGAAGTGTTGCCCTTTAAAAGATTTCTCATTCAAGCTTAGATATAGATAGATATTTTTATTTGTTTGTCAATTCTACATATGTACATAAGGACATAAAAGGATTGAAATTGTGTTACTCATCTCTCCAGCCTCCAGCATAAATGACAGTTGAAAAATAGGTAGTGATTTACAAATCAAGTAATCGAATAATCAAAGTAAAGTCCAATGGAGTGCATAATATAAATAAAAAATGAAATAAGTAAAGGAAAATAAAGTGCATAATATACCAGTTCTAATGAGGTAGCCAAATGGAGCAAATAGTAATAAAAACTGGGGGGAGGGGAGTGGAACATATAGGCGAGTAAGTCAATCAAGTTAAGTCAATCAAGTGCTTGCTGAAAATTACAATTACTGGGGGAGAGATAAGGCAGGGGGGGCAGAGCAGGGAGAGTGTTCATAGATCTTACAGCCTGGTGGATGAAGCTGTTTTTCAGTCTACTGGTCCTAGCCATTAAACTGCGCATTCTCCTCCCTGAGGGAAGCAGGTTGAAGAATCTATGAAGAGGGTTATACAAGTCTTGAAGGCAGGGAAGAGACTTGGATAACTCTCGTTACCTCCAGAAAGCCCTCTGTTTGGCAGGTGATCTCACCCACCCTCTCCATAGATTCTTCAACCTGCTTCCCTCAGGGAGGAGAATACGCAGTTTAATGGCTAGGACCAGTAGACTGAAAAAAAAAAACAGCTTCATCCACCAACCTTGCTATTGCTTACTGGAATAACCCAGGGAGAAGTATTCAGCTACCCAAACACTCACCACGGTAAGTATATTTGCTAAACAATTAGCAAGTTATTTAAGCATTACATACTGTACAGTATAGATCGGCTCAACAGTCAGGATCTGATATTTCCTTTGCCATCACTGTTTTGAACTTCATCCCTAAATTTATTAGAGAATTCCCCATGCTGTAGAGCAAAATGATTCATGGTAAGGATTGACGTAATGCACCGTTGGACAAAGCACCATGTGATTTAAAAGCTCATGCAAACAAAGACAAGGACGGCCAATAAGCCTAGTTATTTGTCCAGAATTGGAGAGATAAAAGAGACGGAGACTTTTGTGAGACATCTTGCTAATTAAGGAGGAGAGTCACAAAGTACTTTCAGAGCATGTGCAAAATAAATTAATAGGGAACAATTTGCTCTTTATTTACTTTAATTAAAGTGGCCGTGGGCCAACAGTAACGGTGACAAAATGGGACAGAAATGAAAAAAAATGGGTAAATAATGTGACAAAAAGAGTAACAACGGTCTTTTAGCACTATTGTACTTTGAGAAAATGCACTTCTTGGTCTGATGCCACACTCTGCATTTTGATGCATGTAGAACCGCCTCACACTTCCACCCACTGACTTGTGATGTCATTGGATAAAAATGAATAAGTCCTAGCAGAAGGACAACTTCTGAAGCTTTGTCATTTTACTGCATAGAGATATAACTGAGATGACATTTCTATTCCTCTCCAAAAGGCACATAAAGACACACAATGAGGACAGGTGGAATATCTGTATTTTATTTAAACAGTTTGTTATATTTAGGACCTGGTTTGTTATTTGTCAAATGTAAAACATCTTTCATGATATTTTGTTGCACTTACAAGAAAGGGTCTATTAAAACCCTAGACCTTAATACATGTAGTTGGGTGTGAGTTTTATTGTTAAAGGGGAAACAATCCATCATTTTTATAAAAAGAAAGCCAGGGACAGCCCTGGAAATTAGAGTTACTGAAAGCCTCTGTATGATTAGCCAAGAATGCACTACACTTAAGTCTTGGAAAAGCTACCATTGGACCTAATTATAATAAGACCTCAAGAAGCAATGATTTTCCACTCTCCCGAATCCCCTGATTTATATAGATAAGCAGTTTCCTATTTATAAGTGGATCATGTAGTCCAGGACAAAAGATATTGTTGAATAAGGTATAGATAGAAGTATTCCAAACTATAAGGATACTCACCAGTTTTACAATTTGTTTATTTTGTTTCAGTTTCACTTTTTTTGTAAATAAAATATAATTATGAGGGTCACTATAAATCTACATGGTCACCCTGTACAAGTAACTAGTGAGGGCCCTGAGGGGGGCTGAATATACACAAAAATAAAATCTTACGTTAAATGAAAACTGAACTGCAGGGACTGGAATATATAAGTAAATAGAGGGAGTGGGATTAAGGAAATAGTGATGGTTGGAGGCTTGGGTTTCTGGGGAGGATAAGTAAGAGGCCCTATCTCATGCTTTGCTTTGGCGCCCACTTGCTAATAGTTATGGTACTGTATAGATTGTTCATGGAGGAGGAGCTTGTTTTAGCACCCAATGCTCCTACTCAAATATAGGAAATGGGAGGGAAAAGTATACTATAGGTGAATTGCATCATCATAAAGTGCCCTGGCCTGAAACCAGATTGCAGAGAGTCCAAGAGATGGTGCACATGCAGACATTTATTAAGGTGGTTACAGGCAAGATGTTCTAGAAGTTTAGAAACCAGAAGCCAAATGCAAGAGAGAGACGGTATGGTAGTTACTGAGGCATGCAGAGTCCAGTGTAGCTTTTTTAAGGATGGGTTTAATACAGGCCTGAATGCAATAGATCAATATAACAAAAATACTAACCGCTCAATCCTGCTTCGGTAGTAAACGGGTGCTCAGGATAAATGCGGACCTTCCATGTGCATATACTCAACAGAATCCGGCACTCCAAGTAAGTACAGTACTGCCACGAATAAGCGCCCAGTGCGCGAAACGCGTAGGCACAGCTACCTTGTTTTTAACCTCATTTTATTGACCCATGGGGTCTGAATAAAGTAACTTTACTACATACTTGGAGTGCCGGATTCTGTTGAGTTTAATACAGGCCTGTTTAAATGAAGAAGGAAAAGTTCCAGAGGACAGGGAGGAGTTGAACAGGTGCATTAAGGCAATCACGAGGACAGAATGACATCATTTAAAGAAGAAGGCATGGGGTCAAGCAAGCATGTAGTGAGACGGGAGGAAGAGAGAAGTTGAGAAACTTCCGACTGGGTAGCAGGAGAAAAATAATTCACAAACTCAGATGGGGATGTAGGTAGAATAATATCTGTGTCGTTAGGAGGAACAGCAATCTGGCAGTGGATATTATCAATTTTATTTCTAAAAATGTAAGAAGTCTAAAGCAGTTGACAGAGCAGTATCACAGAGAAATTATAAATATGGATGTTTTGCAAAATGCAACAATATATACTCAGAGGAAAGGAAAAGAAGGGAGACAAGGGATTTGACTGTATCAGGGGAAGAGTTGATGGTAATTATTGGTCTATTGGCCTGTTCCCCTTTAGCAGTAGAGAACTGGCTAGAATATGCTGCAGGGGTAATGGAAAGCAGGGACCCATTTATTCAAAGGATTAGTATGAATATGTTCCATTTAAAATTCAACAGTTGTATTGATTATAAGGAGCAGGTCATAATTACTTTAAGTTCAGTTCTCCTTTTGCCCATTTGTGTACATCAATGGGATATATTTACTAAGACCAATTTGACCAAATCAATTGTTTTTACCCAATTTTGCTGTCAATCTTTGTTTCCTTGTACTGTTCAATTTCCTGATTTACAAACATTGATACAAATATTTCCCCATCAAAATAAATCATTATGTATAAATATGGATCTGTTAACAGAGGCACACTTTGCAATGCTTTTCTATGAGGGTTCCTTCCATTACAGATCAATATCGAGGTCTCTTTTCAATGAGGAAATATTTTGGACTTAGGCTAAATGACAGGACAAGCTCCATAGGGAATAATGGGTTTACGCCATCCTGAGGGTGGAGAATTCTTTTGGGAGATAAAATGGTTTTTGAACAGTTTCGTAAATAGGAGAAAACAACGATACCATCAAATATAGGTTGTTTCTCCTTCATTTACTAATCAAAAAAACTGTTTGACTTTAGTAAATGTGCCGCATAGGGTGTCATCTAGGAGCAATGTTTAAGGAACGGTCATTGCATTGAGGCATAAAGTAACTTTTAACACATACATAGTTACAGGATCATTAATTGCAACTAGTAATATTAATTTAGATTGTAAGCTCTACAGGGCATGGATCTCCATCATCCTGTCTCAGTCATGGCCTGGCACGATATATCTTCATGATTTTATGTTTGTAATTTATTTCACATGTTCTATGTTAAGCACTTTCCCATGTCTGTAATATAAATGTATTCTGGAATTGTACATACATGTAAAAATATACAGTACATACGCAGAAACATGTAAAAATAGTTACATGGATGAATATTAAGCCTGCAGTAAATAGAAGTACATGTCCATCACCGTCATGTGTTGGAAGCATTGGTAGTGCATTTATCTGGCTTTATGTATGAGAAAGGGTAGAAAACTGAGACTGAGCACCACTTCCTTATCCATGATATTGGCAGAACCTTTTGTTGAGAGTGGTGGAGTGTGCTGGTTATAATGGTAATTATTCTTTAACCGGCACCTAGGCTTAATTGCACTAAATGAGGTGTGTGGGGTCATATTCTATTTTTATGATTTCTTCGATCTTCAGCTACAAGCTGAAGATCGAAGAACACTTTACTTCTTCCGACCCCAGACGTATGTGGCAAGGCATACGCGACCTCATCAACTACAACCCCCCCACATCATCTCCCACCTCATACTGGCTGATGACCTAAATCATTTCTACGTCCGCTTTGACCAGCTGAACAACATAACTCCACAGATAAGTATCCCCTCTCCCTCTGAACTACCACTCGTTCTCACCAGCAAGGAGGTTAGGGACTGTCTCTATAAAGTAGACGCCAAAAAAGCTGCTGGTCCTGATGGTGTCCCCAGTTGTGTCCTTAAAGCTTGTGCAGATCAACTGGCTGATGTTTTCACCAACATCTTTAACTTGTCCCTCAGTCAAGGCATTGTCCCCTCTATCCTTAAGTCTGTGACTATAGTCCCTGTCCCCAAATCCCATGCTGCTAGGAAACCAAATGACTTTCTCCCAATCGCCTTGACCTCATAGATCGCCAAATGTCTTGAACTATTGGTGCTTTGGCATCTGAAAACTTGTCTCCCTGCTTCCCTTGACCCCCTCCAGTTTGCATACCGTAAAAACCGTTCCACTAAGGAAGCTATTGCAAAATCTCTACACTCGGCTCTCATGCATCTGGAGCGCAGAGACTCACATGTCAGGATGATTTTCATAGACTTCAGCTCAGCCTTTAACACCGTCTTGCCATCCAGACTGATAGAGAAACTTGCGCAACTTGGCATCAACTCGTATATGCGCAATTGGATTCTGAACTTCCTGTCTGACAGAATACAGTCTGTTCGACTCAGTAGCTCAGTCTTCTCTTCTATCAGCCTCAAGGCTGTGTCCTCAGTCCCTTTCTGTACTTCCTTTTCACCTATGACTGTACTGCCATTCATAAATCCAATCTCATTATTAAATTCGCTGATGACATCACTGTCATCTGCCTCATCAAGGGTGATGACATAACTGTCTACATGGAGGAGGTTAACAACCTGATATCCTGGTGTGACTCCAATAAGCTCACATTAAATACCAAAAAAAACAAAGAAATGATTATAGACTTTAGGAAAAGAAACCTAGAACACAAGCACCCACCCGTCCTAATCAACAATGTTGAAGTGGACAGAGTGGATAGCTTTAAATTCGTTGGTGTTCACTTGTCGAACGATCTAAAGTGGTCCCTTCATTCCAGCAAGTCTATACATAAAGCCCAGTAACGGCTTTATTTTCTGAGGTGCCTCAAGAGAGCTGGTGTCTGCTCCAGGATACTTGTTGAATTCTACAGGTGCTCCATCGAAAGTATCCTCTCTTACTGCATTACGGCCTGGTTTGGCAATTGTAGGGCTTCAGAACGCCTAGTACTCCATAAAGTAGTCAACACGGCTCAACGATTCATTGGAATTCAGCTTACTACTATTGATAGCATCCTCCGTAGCCACTGCCTGTCCAGAGCCTTAAATATAATCAGTGATGCCAATCACCCTAATCACAATCTATTTTCCCTTCTCCCCTCTGGCAGGTGTTACAGATGCCTTAACGCAAGGACTAATAGACTTAGAAAAAGCTTCTTCCCTGATATCATTGTCAAATTGAACCTCTCCCTGTCCCACTCATAGCCTCCTCCCCCCCCCCCCCCCCCCCCCCCCCCCCCCCCCCACTATTCTGCAATATCCTGTCCCTGATAAACAATCTGCATTGCATGATTTTGTATTCATTCACATTACTGATTGAACTTTTCTTCTCCTCTAATATTTATTTCTTCTTCTTTATATACAATTTTTTGTACTCATTGTGTTTTATAGTGTATATTTATTATATATGGTCGCACTTTTATTTTGCTGGTTCGCTGGAGTAAGCAACCAATTCTGGTGCTTACTCCAGTCGTGGACTTACGGAGCTCTTTGCATCAAAGCACAGGTTATTTGGCTATTCAGCATTCAACAGAGTCTGTCAAATTGGGGTGGATTCTGCAGGGTGTACTGCTCCAAATTCACCTATTTGCCTTTACGAGATCAGAGTGGCGAATTGAGGGGTTTGATGGCAGGGCTCCAGTGTTGTGTTAAGCCACTATTCATTTAAAAGTAACAATTGTGACTGCAACTAAATTAGTCTACTATTAAACATGACTAGGCTCAAGATGACATATAAAAATAAGTATTTGATAAATAACCTTTGGGAGTTATTTATCAAAGTAAGAATTTGACAGTTGAAGTGAATTCTTATCACATTGGGTTGCTATGCTCTGATTCTCTACTCTTTATTCACTAAACAGAGAATTTCTATAGTGCATTCGCAACCACATCAGTATTTCCATAGTGAAGTCACAACTGCATCAGTAGCCATCTATTGTGTAATCGTTAGCTGGAGAATTCACCACATCGCAGAGTTTGCTGAATACCCAAATATGGGGAAGTGTTGAATTCACACCTTTACGCAACTTGAACACAATTTTAACTTTGATAAATAACCCTCATTTGTGTGCACAGGTAATTCATTAAGCGTTAGAGTCTGTGGAAGTAGCAAATTCACCAAATTTGCTGCTTTTACTACAGCAGATCAAAGTGGCAAATTTGGTTGATGCCAGGGCTCCAACTGTCCAACTGAATATGCCACACTACGCAAGAAAGCGCATCCAATGCTGTTTACCTCTTCGCTATGGGAGTGCGCAACTTAGTAAATAAGGAGTAGAGCATTTGTGACTATTGGAGTGTAGTGGCCTGGAGTGATGCAAATTCACTTTGACAGTTGAATTCTTACTTTTATAAATAAGGCTCATAATCACTTGCTGACCATGCACCATTTGAGTTTGAAATTAACTAAAACTTTTGACAAACTATAATAGATCTAGTAAAAGCAATCTCCCCATACGTCTTAACAACAACACATGCAATCTTACACATTAAAAAATCCCGTTGAATAATATTAAAGGCCAGCTTGGAATCCTGTTTTGCCATTTCTTTGATAACATTGTTTTGAGACTTTTTTTGTATCCAACATTTGTTTCTCCATAAACTTTATAGATTAAAGGAAAATAAAAGAACTAATGCCTTTCTGCCAACTAATTGACTGTTACATGCACATTATAGTTGGTGTTTTGTAAAAACATGTAGGCTTTGGCGTTAAGAGGATTACAGTTGCTTGATCTAAGACCCAGGGGAATCTGTCAGAAGAAAGTCTTGTTACAAACCATGTCCCGTTCCAGAAAATTACTCTTGCTTCCGAAAGCAGCGTGCAGAAATGTATCTGATTCTTAAGCTAGTCATCTTAAAGAAGTGTTCTGCCATAAGCAGTTGCTGCTGCTCTTGATTCTTTAATAAAGGGAGTGTTGGACATTAGTGTTTGGTTCAAGAGCGCTAGAAGTATAAAGGGCACGGATATTAAAAAAAAAAAAAAATCTACTGCCATAACAAAAATCTTCCCCTTCTTTACAAATGTGAATGCCTTTGGGGGAATGTATTCATTAGAGCTTGGCATGTTTGTATAGAAAACTCCACAGATGTTGACATTTTTTTTCATCTCAAGGTTAAGATGTCTTCTAAAGGCCTTTCTTCCAAGTCTGTTATTTCTTTTTTAGCCAAGAGCTTATTCTTCTGAAGAGGTTGAGTCAGTTGTATGAAGAGAGCAGCAGCAGAGGGTCCAGTATTATTATGGCACTCTTTATAATCTCAGAAGGCAGGCTCTGGAACTCTGACTCATTGTGGAAAGCAGCAGGTAGCTGTTCCCAACTGCTTCACTGACCAGCATCAGCCTGCATTGTACCTCATCCATTGCACACTGCACACCCTTCTACGAGTGTGAGAGGTCAGTCTCACACTGGGCACCCCACCTCAGCTTTTGTTTCTACCTGCTGGCCAAATCATACAGAAATCATTTGTTTTTAAGAATAAGAAAAAAGGCTTACACTCCCTGGGCAGAGGAAGGCAGAAACAAGATAATCTGGAAGTTTATTTAAGCCATAAATAAAGTGCATTTTGCTTTGCATGTTTTAAGACTTTTCTTCCTCAGACTGCTTATCATTATTTATTTACTTCTCCTTGGAAATATATTTTTGAAAACAAGTCTTTCTTTGCAGTTATGGGATTTTATTGTAAAGGTTGAAGGACCAAAATTACTATAATATTTGTAGAAATAAATTAAGCGAATGTTCTGAAAAACACTTTAACTCCATAAATATAAAAATAACATTAATTAGCTTCCCCTTTTTCCACAAATTAAGAAGCAAACGGACATCCTGTTCATCCTTCTTATAAGCTTCCATACAAACTGTGTAGTCTAGTACACTGCTTTACTGGGGTCCGATCCATCAGATTTAGGCTAAACGTTTCATCAATTTTCTAGTCATTTCAATGTGTTTACACAGTGTTGTCCATATGTGCATGCTCACAAACTTTGTATTTATTTACAGTACAGTGTGTTAGTTATTATTATATTCTTACTTTTTATCATTTTACAGAGTAACATGTTTGTGGTCACTCTGGGCACTTTTTTACATTAAACAGTGCAGCGTGTGCTAAAGACTGGCAACACCTCGAATTGACCCTCATTCTGGGTCCCAACATCAATATAAAATGAATTAAAGTCTCTCAACCAGATATTAAAGGTATTAAACCCTTTACTAAAGTAGAGTGACAGTTATACGTAGCTATATACAGTACCTTAAATGTCTGGTTGATATTGTCAGTAATAACAGAAGCTGAATTAAAGAAGAAGAGCAAGTTCATTAAACTTTGGTGTCCACTTTGGAATAGATTTTTCACTATTTTAAAGCAGTTTGCAATCGGTTCCTATTTTTTGCAGGTAACTTTTTGTTCAGAATGTTTTGTTCCATTAAACTAGTAACAAGCTGCAAAGTCAACTAAAGTTGAAGTCACTAAAAGGGGACATATCATAAATAGAAATAACCCTAGTACAACTCCCTGCTTCCCCATAGCCTATCCACTCAACTTAAATTTGAGTTGGGGGACTGAACCAGAAGGGGAACCATCATTACAGCAGATTTTCCTGAATCATGATTTGGGGGATCTGATTTGAGGAGCCACATTATGTTCCCCCATGTCACATGGTAATGGCAAAGGGCTGGGGAAGCAATGGTATGTACTGTGTTAATGTTTAGTTCCCCCTGCTTTGCCTTTAATTAAATTGACATGACAGATACACATTAAAGCAGCATTGTCTTTCATGACAGAACCCAGCACTTTGCAGTTGAGGCTCATTTTTACTTTTATACTTGCACTCATTATTGCCTTTCCTTTTGAACTTGTTTAATATAGCTAATTGACCTTCTTCCTGTAGCTTATGACTCTCCTAGTAAGTAATATATAAACATCACAATAACCATTGCCCTCCTACACAAAAAATATCTCTTTTGTATCTTCACATAAAATGTACATTTGCCGCATAGAGATGACCACAGCACTTTGCTCATGCTGGGAAGACAGGACATTGCTAATGAACCACCCAACTGAAACAGATATCATCTATTAACAGAAGAGGGCCCTGTCAAATTAGAGGCAACTCAAGACAGATAGCTATACTATACTCATTCCCTTTCTGCAATACATACAGGCAAATAATTGACTTCTCATTCAAAAGACTACTTTGCCTTTCCCAGGCTCATAACAGCCTACAGAGCCAGCATGGTGCTGTGCTGAAGTGAACTCCCAGCATGACACTGAGATGAGGTTGGAGAGAGGTTACAGGTACCCTTTATCCTGCTTCCCAGGAAAGATTCCACTTCCTGCTGCTAGAAATTTGTTTGCAATTTTTTCTCATTGAAGTGTCAGACTGAGGCGCTGAGAGATGGGTTGATATGATAACTTGATTAGTGTACATGGCGCACAGCAGCAGCTCAAAGAATAATTAACCTCTCCTAGGGAGGCTACAAATTTTATGTAGTAATTGAGTCATTGTGCATCTGCCAATAAATGTGAAGCCCAGTTTAATGCAATATATCGTTTTGTTATTAGAGCCATACTTTACCATACATTAACTTCACTGGTGTGATGATAACCCATGTTGCATGTTTCCTTGTTTACTAGACCTGCATGTTTAGTAGACCTTGTCACATCACATATCCACCAGTATTAAACAGAAATATAAATATTTATTAAATATATTTTAATGAGCATAATTAACAAAAGTAACCTTATTATTACTCCATATTCCATTTGATTGCATATTTAATCTTAGCCTAATTAATAAATTAATGGTTCAAAAATAATAGCTGGTGTGTGATAAATTTGGAGATTGTTTAAAAAATAAACTTGTCAGCCTCAAGCTGTCCTATTATATAATTTGAAATACCAACAATTCCGGTTATTATTTTTCATCTTTATACATGTGTGACATTAGCACATTAAGGCCTGAGTAGAGCGCAATGGAGGCAGGAAATGGCTTCAGTGGATTAAGATGGACGCAGGTTATGGCTTGAGTGGACTGAGATGGGATCAGGTTATGATTTGATTATGGTGAAATAATTTCTCCACTGTATTCATAACCCACTATTCAGTGCTTTATGAGTAAGGGACAGTAGGGTGAGATAACCCCCAAATGCCACTTAAGATAAGGACGGATTTAAGATATGGCACGGTTACCAGAATGTAATGCTTCTCTATTATTCTGACCATGAGGTTTCATCCCTCCAGCGAACTTGTTTTTGATATTAAATTTAATTTAATATACATTTTGTCCAGTAGAATTCAACAAAATAACCTTTTGCTCCCACAAATGCTACACATATTTATTATCCATATGTTATACAGTATGTTATAGTATCACAATTATCTAGCAACTGGAAAATGTACTAACTCTTTAGTAGCGTTATATTCCTGCAACTAATAAGCTAACAATGGTAAACTGATGTTTAAAATAATGCATCTGATGAATTACAGCAGTGTGTTCCCATTAACTTCATTACAATCATTGAATTTTACAGCCCAGAAAATCACAAATAAAGAGATCTGTATTGAGCAAAAAATAAGGAATTCTCATTGGAAAACAATAATGTCCACTCATTGTCTCTATTCATCTAGTTAGGTAGCAGGCTTTAAAAGAATCAGCTTGCAAAGAAAGACTTTTGTGTTCCACGTAGAACAATACGGGCAGCTTTATACTCCAATGCTTCAGAAATGACTTTTCACTAATTATCATAAATAGTAGAAACAAAGCTTTCACTCCCAAAGCAGGTTCCATCTGCTCTCCATGTCTGATCCAAAAGATGGGTCCTCCCCTTACACAATATAGAAAGTTTATAGAGTCGGCACTTATATAACTCTCTCTTTAAACTTATACAAACAGAGTGTGGATTAACATCATTTAATTGTACCTAACAAAGTAAACAGGCTTAGTACAGCACTACGCTTGAAGAATTTTGTTTGTTGTTTTGCACACAGAGATGGATTTTCTGTGCTATAAAATCAGCTCTTGCCTTTGAATAAGGGTCTGATTGGATAAACAGATTTTTTAAAAATCAGAAAAATAAATAAATTTAACAAAAAGATAAGATCATTCAGCAATTACACTTTTATTCTCCTTTTATTTATATATTTATATATAATTAATATACATACTATGTATTTTAATTTATATATAAACTTATATATAAACTATTGGCAAAATATATTTATTTTAATATTGTTATTATTTCCCATATTACTTTCTAAGTTACTAATATCATGCTATTTTCTATTTTTTGGCATACCTTGAACTAGTGAGCAAAGTAAAAGATGTCCTCAAATGTTTTTTTAAGAAATTACACAAGCAAAATTGTACACAAAAAAATTACACAAGCAACATTTTACACAAAAAATTACACAAGCAAGGGATTCCCCCTTCATCAGGTGTACAGTGCTGGTTTTTGTGCTGGGTTTCACCCGGAGACTCCCGGTTTACAAAGCTGGTTTAAAAAGCTCCTTCCATTCCTGCCCAAACTCCACCCCTCCCACCCAAATTCCACACCTTTTACAACACAAACCTACCCATCTGGTTCCCAACCACTTAGCCCCACCCCTGAGATGACATGTGTTGTGTCATTAAATTGTGTCATTAAATTCTACCACCTGCCCACATAGAATGGGACTTGGGGTTTCCAAGTACACAGTTGTGTTTTTAAATTACTTTTAATGTGGGTGTTCTTATTTTATAGAGCTCATTTTTTCAGTTACCCCTGAGATAAACCAATGGTAAAATGTCCAAATCATTGGCATATTTGGCTACTGACACTTTTAGCCAAATTTGACCAATATTTGCATATCCAGTCATTTTGGTATTTTGATGACCACATACACACACCAATTCTAGTCATCAAGACACCAGATTTGTCCCGAACAGCAGAGACCTGACTCGATTTAGATGTGGTATACAGAAAACGATTACCTGCTGATATGCCTACATAGGCAGATAGTTAGCTATAGATGTTACTTCATATTACTCTAAATAGCTTTACAATAAAATTAAACAAGTAAAAACAAATTAAACTTTCAAAAGAAACTCCCAAAATACCCATAATATTCTGTAGGTAGAAAATATACCTATTTCCATCAAGATGGGCACTGAGGTGCAATAAAATTAAAAAAAAAGAAAGCCAACTGTGTGAATTAGGGTAGCAACCCCATTTTGTTACTGAGTGCAGGCAAATGTGGGAGAACCACACCCCTTTCTTAGGCCAGGGTCACATTGGCGTATGGTGCATGACGTTTTTTTTAAAAAAGCACTTTGCAAAAAAAATGCCAAAAATACGCCATTGTGAAATACCATTTAAAGTAATGACTGTTGTGCGTACAATGTTACACCTAGCGTTTCATAGAGAGGAACATGCGTCAGGACGCTTCATGTCATGTTTTTTCGAGCGTAAGGGGTGGAACGGGAACAATGTGAAATGATTAGTAACAAAGTGAATTGAACAGCGGTCACACATGGAAGAAAAGTGATGCATAAGTGCTGTTATTTAAATATAAAGGTGTAAGAGCAAGATTTCGCTCAGTATTAGCATGGACTGACTTACAACAACTACCTGATGCTTTTTTACAGAGGTGATTTACTGCCACAGATCACCGACTGGCATTTTCTGATGAGGCATAAAAAGGCACAACATTACCAAAAATGTTGAACAGCTAATTCCTTATAGTTGCACTGGTTTCCCAAAATGAAAATACATCCATGAGTACTCAGTGTTGTCAAGGTGTATGTAGCATAGCCACATGTTTATTCAGCCATAACATGTTTCACTCTGGTAGCCTTTTATCAATTGTCAGCAAGCCCGAAACATGTTATGGCTAAATAAACACCTGGCTGTGCTATATACCTTGCCAACACCAAGTACTCATTCCTTATGCTGAGTTACTATTTTGTGTGTGCGGAGCAGAACATGCACAGTTAAGTGTTGACCAGAGCAGGGTTGAGGTACCCCGTTACCACAAGTTGAGAAGCATGCATGACTATCTTGGTATCCATAGCTAGTATCCTTGTACTCAGGTAAAGGAGACCTGCAGGCTTCATATCCCATGAGCTCAGCTAATAGATTTCTATTGTTTTGTGCTGTTTAAAATTTGGTGGTTGGTGGACCAACTGCTGCTTTGAGAGAGAACATTCACCAATCACAATAATAAAGCAGGTTTGGAGCAACAGCAGCAGGCTGAGGCAGTGGCTCAGTACAAAGGACATTTTATTAACTCCTTCAGTTGTTAACTGGAAAAGGAGGGATTATGGGAGCCAGAAAGAGTCTGGTATATTCAATGCAGGGCTCAGTAAGCCTATATACATGTAGAAGGTTAAAGGGAAAAAAGTGGTTTATTTAAAAGAAAGAGAGAGGTGCTTAGCTGAGCACACAGAATATATTTAGATACTGTTTCTGGTATATCCACACTAAGAAAAAGGTTATAACTTGGAGGGTTATTGACTAAAGACCGAATTGTCCCGTAAAGGTGTGAATTCGCTACTTCCCCATATTCAGGTATTCAGGAAACTCTGTGATGTGGCGAATTCACCAGCTAATAACAGTCATACACTACACAATATACTGCTACTGATGTGGTCATGAATTTGCTATGGGAATCTGCTGTTTAGTCAATATGGAGTAGAGAATCAGAGCGTAGCCACCCAAAGTGATAAGAATTCTCACTTTGCTCAGTAACCCCCCATTTGATTATAGGTACCAAGTGGCAACATGAATTATGAATTGTGTTGCACAGAGTATGATTTCATTAATACTTGTTGTAATGTAGGCAATTTTAAAACAGTGACAGTACTGGCAATCAAAATGTGACAAATTTGTGACAGCTGTCATATTTGCTCTTTAATGAGTAACCCCCTAAATGTTTAGCTTACTTTAATAGGGCTTTATTGATAAAAGGCCAAATGGTTGCGTCCAGGTGTGAATTCACATTTATTCAGAAAACTCTGCGATTTGGTGAATATGCGATTAATTTGTGACATACGATAGCGATATGGAGAGAATTACTTGACTGCACTTCACTGGGGAATTCACATCAATTCACATGACTTCGCTTCCTATTTCTATTTGACTGATTACGCAAAGATCCAACAGTGTCCATCACTGTCCACTGGTTTGACGGATCTATCCGCAGCTTCATGAAAAAGGAGAAGTGAATTTGCGACTATTTCAGCATAGTGACTTCAATAGTAGCAAAATGAATTCATCTGTCACATCCAGCCTTTAATGAATAAGGCCATTTAGTGTATAGGTATTCTGCCATAACACTCTATGTTTTCCTGCAGTACAAATGGCTATTATCATGCAGAATAATAACAGACCTCTAACTCTGCTAGTCAGTGCCAGTTGTCGCATGAAGCTGACATTGCTGGCAATATGAAGAACAATTAAAGCTAAGAATGTAATTATTACAGCTATGCAAAATGGTTTGGGGAAGTGGTTACATGGAAGTTTGCATTACTCACTAGGTACCACTCAGACAAGGAACACCACCCACAGGGCAAATAAGCTGAAACATGCAAACACTGAAGACCATATGACATATTCAAAGCTCTCCAACAGCTGACAAGTTGGTCAGCAGGGCTCATTACGCAGCTACTTTGTTATGAGCTTGAAGCTTTACATATATCGTTCTTAGTGGTCAGCTGCTATTTGCTTTGCATATATCCATGGTTATTATGTTTACTCTAAACGAGCTACTCATGCTTTTATGGCACTTTCAAATGAAAACAGCCTATTTTTGAGTAGCATTTATATTAAATTTAGCAAATAGAAAAGTGTTGGCGATCGCTCAGCAGGAGTGCAGAATAATCCTTCACTGAACATTTGAATTTATATTTATTACGGTGCTGTACTGCTTA
Source organism: Pipa parva (assembly GCA_019650415.1). NCBI lineage: Eukaryota > Metazoa > Chordata > Amphibia > Anura > Pipidae > Pipa > Pipa parva. The sequence continues at coordinate 18,280 of WMED01000673.1, forward strand.
CTGAGGTTAACGCATTTTACACACTGCAGTCATTTCATTCATTTTTGCATATCTTATATATTAATTTCCTAAGGGATGGTAATTTTTTTTTTTAATTATTTCTCTTTTTCTTAAAAAAAAAAAATAAGCCAGAGATTGATTGATATTCTTGTTGCTATAGCTCGGCAATCCCCAGCAACCAAAAGATGAAGCCACCATAAAATGGAAGTTGACTATCAGTCTCAAATTGTCATTCTTTATTGTATTCCAAGGGGGACAATCCCTTCAAGACATTTGTATTAAGTAAAAAGAAAATCACAAGTTTGCTTCTAATATTCTAAAATGGTCAACTTCAGCAACAGAAATATTTTAGCACATTAACCAATTAAACATATCATATGCTGATATTATTTACCCCCCCCCCCCCTTTTTTTTAAAAAGCATTCTAATTTGGTAAAATAAAATTAGACAGATAAATAGATGCTTGTATAAATCCATATAACTTGCAAGACTAGGCAAATAGTAACAGCCAGTAGTAAAAATGAAAGTATTTAAGACATTTCGTTAAGATTGCTAATTATCCCTTTAAAGAAAATGTTGATAAAATGAACCCACACAGCAGCACTTGTGCTACCTACAGTTGCACTCCTCTTCCTTCTTTTCTTTTCCAGAATCTTGAGAGGTTTGAATTCCCCATTCTCTAACTTCACATATTCCATAACGATTGGTATTTTTGCGATGTTGCGCATACACACCCACTTTAACAGCGTATGCTCCTTTCTGTCTATTTGTTTGCAATTATGATATCACTTCGATTGGTTTATTCTCTAATGTCCAAATTCGACTGTCGAATTCTCAAACAACAGATTCTCACAGCAAATCCACGACTGCGACAATTCTCCCATTGTTACGTTGCGACTGCGACAATTTTAAAGTTGCGGCTGTGACAATATTTCTATAGTAAAGTCGAGACTGCGACAATATGCTCATTGTAAAGACGTGCCTGCGACAGTAGTCGTCTATTGAAACTGTCTTTAGCTGGCGAATTCCCACCTTTACGCGACAATTCAAACTTTAGAGAATAACCCCCTGTGTATTTATGATTCATCGAAGTGCAACTTTGCCAAGGCACACTGGCATGAATTTCCCAACTTGACTTAACCAGAAGAAGTTGGCTTATTGGATGGCTTACTGCAGCGCCCCTTTTTGGCAAATGACTGAAAATGTATACAACTATTGTATAGTGATAATACTGGCAACCAGTGAGTGACAAACTGGTGACATACATTGGCCTGTCTTCTGATTTTCCATGCCTATTGCCAGCGTGTACAGTAGAAATGAATATAGAAAGAGATGGAAATGGTGGAATTGCCTCCTTTAAGCAGATCCCAAGTTCACTTTTTTCATAAATATCCTCCACAATATTTTGTCATTTTCTGCAAGAAAAGAACGTTTCCAGCTTTCGCAACCGCTGTCACCCCTGTTAATTGGTACAACACTGGTGAGAACAGGAATGTGAAAATCACCTATTGCAACTGTTACATTGTATTACACATGTGTAACACAAGCAATCAACACAATGTGGTTCCTGCAACCACAATATCACTGTGGTGCCCAGGACAAACTGAAAGCTTAAGCTGGTTTGTATGTCAGAAGAGAAAGTGAACAGAAGAGGTTTGTTTGTAGCAGGGCCTCTAGGTATTGGAGACCTTGGGAATTTGCCTATTTTTCAGCTCTCTAAATCTGGCCCGCATGCTCCTCCCCCTTTTTCATTCACAGCATTGCTTTTTATTTAAGCTCCTCTTCTTTTCTCTCATCCTTTTCATTTATTTTTCCTCCTGCATGACTATTTCTCTTATTCTTCACCTTGTACAATTACATATGTTGTATGGTACCCATCCCTAATATCATTGATGTTTCCTATTCAAACACTAATAAAAATGCTGTGTTACTTCTAGGATGACATAAGGTGTATTGCACTATTTACATTTTAAGAATGAAAACTATTGTGGAAATATCTCTGTGCTTTCACTCCCTTGGTGCCTCCCTCTAAGTCTCTCTCCCTCCTTCTCCCCTGCATCCCTCCTCTGTCTCCCTGCTTTCTTGTTTCCCTATCGCACTCTATCTCACCCTAATCTCTC
>WMED01000673.1:21638-32359 GCA_019650415.1 Pipa parva
TTTAGGGTGATTGATGGATGTTATTTGCTTATTGCTATACCAAAGACTAGAACATTTTCTATGAGGAGCAACATAATGAAGGGAAATGTGGTTTGCAGAAACTTTACATAGCTTATGTGTATAGTTATCTACTTTAAAGGCTTTATGTATAGAATATTTTACTTTGTTCCTAAACCAATATTTAGGTCTGTCTAACGTTCTACATTTTTATTTTGTCAAGTGTTCCTTTCCCCAACCGAAACCACAATAAAAGCAGTGCTTTCTCATGCATGGCGTGGGTATTAGAAGCTTGCAGCAGCAGGTTTGGAGCAGGCAGGATGCAGGTGTTTGTAAAAACCCTCTGCCAGCTAATTCTTACCTTAATGCCTTGTATTATTACATGACAGTTATTTGTTTCCTACCCATTGTCTATGCCTTGTGATTTGGAACGTGGCTAAGTTCAGTCCAACCACATCTAGTGAGTGTTAGAACAGCTTCAGCATTTATCTCTTGTGAAGTGAATGCACTGCTAACAGTTCAGCTGGGCTAGTGTTTATTAGCTTTACCGGTTCAGCACTGTCTGTATAGCACTTTGTAATAAAATAACATGGCAGGAACCTGAAATACAATTATATCCAGCAGGCACGCTAGTTCTTAGTTAGGGTTGAACTGTTTCTTTGGAAATGGTTAAGACATTTTTTTGCCTTTTTTAACATTTTATAAAAAGTGAAAAATGAATTTTATTAATGATTACTATTATAGTCTATTTGAACCGTTTGCCACTCGTTAATAGTAAATTCACTGCTCCCCACGGCCACCGAGATGCCATTATTTCCACACAGGATCCTTTTATGGGGAATTGTGTAAAAATGCAGCAAAAAAAACAAACAACAACAACAACAAAAATATCGAAAATAAAATGCAATGACAAAATGATGGATAATGACAAAATGCTTGTCCCAGAATTCCACAGCTTAGCTCCAATTCCATGAAAGCAGCAGCTCTGGAATTCTTCCCAACTCTTTTCCATTATTCCACATATAATGACTGCTACATACAGTAAGCTTGTGAACTGAGGACTAGCGAATGCTTTATGTTAAGTGGAGAACTTGCTTAGAGGTAGAAAACAATGGGTGGTTATAAATGGAACATGTACTGATTGGGTTAAATAGTAAGAGGGGTACCACAGTGGTCAGTTCTTTGTCCATTCTTCTATAATCTCTCTGCAATAATCTGCCCATATTTGCAGATGACACTCGGTTATGCAATGTTGGATACAATCTGGTTAGGGAAGTGGCAGATGAGATTCAGGGGTAATTCAGGAATGATCAAAGTACCCTTGCAAAGCTTCTCATCACTTTGCCGAGACGGGTACGTGCTCCCTAGTCTCCTGCACTCGGAGATCAGCGAACACTTTAAAAGTACTTCAGCTCACTTCGTGACCACTCGAGTTGCCTCACCGAGCCAAAGTACCTTTACCTGTTCCCATCCCCGTACCCGTGATGAGAAGCTTTGCAAGGGTACTTCGATCATTCCTGAATTACCCCCTTGGTGAGAAGCAAGATTATTAAACACAGAGAAGTAAGCGTCATACTACTCATGTGTACATCCAACCTGACTTGGAATATAGTAGAAATTGGTTGTACATTTTTGAGCACCTGGCTATAGATATTATAGAGGAGCTAGCAATATAAGTAATCAGTGAGTCACCAAGTTAAATAAGGTATGGAAGCCTTAAACTTCGTAGAAAGATTTGTTTGATTGGACTTGGGCTTTTTGGAGCTATAGATTGACTGGACTGCATGAAGGATTTTTACTTCATCTTCTTTATCAACATAGAGATGTCTTTGCAAAGGCTGATATACAGCGTTACCATATTTTTATGTGACTGTTTTCTTAACTGCCTAAGCATTGTTGCTGTTCTTTTTAATTTATAATTGGCTATGTGAGAGTTTAGAACTAGCTATAGGGTTATAAATTACAGGAAGTACATGCAAATTCCAGTACTACTGTTTGATATACTTTGATACTGAAAACAATGTGATGTCTTTTTGTGATGTCACATCAAATAGTACCAAAAGCAAAAATGCCAACAGACCTAGCAAGATCTCATTACATTTACAAAATCTACCTAAACATGTCCTACCCCCACATGTAATATTGCTTTTTAATTGTTTTCTTATTTTCATGTGAAAATATTCGTCTGTGGGAGGTACTGACTGTGAGGACATCCTACCTGTGGATTATACAGGTCTTGTTAATCAGATTGACAGCTTCATCTTATAGTGGGGCATGTTTATGGCCCATCAGCTATTTTTAATAACTGATCATCCAGCAACTGATCAAAATGGACAACCTGTTTGACATGAATCTGCATAGGTATATAAAGTTATGGTTAAAAAGCATGAGGCTGGTCTCTGAGTAATGATCTCTCCTGCTGGATGACTTTATATAGTCAGATGATGAGCATGATGGGGCCAGGCAGAAATCAAGAGCAGGTTGGATACAGAGGGGAACTCTCAACCAAATAGTATAGCATGGATAGAATGGAATAGAATGCAGAATGTAGTAGGTATTCCATGGTGCAGTATGGATAACTTTCACTTTAATCCACCAGAAAGGAAATTCTCCCAGTCAGAGTAAGTTTGGTAGTTGATATTGGTGCTGTAAATGTGAGTTATGCCCTCACACAGTTCCCCCATGCTTTCTGATTCCTGCTCACCTTGGGGTATATTATTGGTGCCTTTTTTCAAAAGCAAGCTGGTGGCAGCTATTACTTTGCACAAGCATATTCTGGCCCTGGCCATCTTGCTTTTAGGAATCATCCTGTGTCGCTTGCCCCTGAGAATAGGTCTGCAGTTTTCACACTGATCAGACAGTGCATAGATCTTCTTGGAAGATCTGATGGGAGAGGTGCTATTGAAACCATTAAAAAACAACTGAAATATGACAAGGCATGTTAAAGAGATTTAGGTAGCTATTAAAGGGAGTTGTGTAAGTAATGGTTTACCTGTGCTAGCTTATTTCATTAAATATTTCCCAGCCGGTTAAAAATCCCTGGATCTTATTAACTGTTTGTTGCCACAGAAAGAATAAGGGGTGTCAAAACCATCAGAATGTACTAGACTGGGCAGAGGTGTAATGATGTAGCTTTTCTATTTAAGAACAGTTTCACAGAGGATTGTGGGTAACTGGGGATCATTGAACTGTTTGTGTGTATTCTGGTTAGTGCTTGTTGTGCAGAAGAAAACACACAACTTTTGCATCCATGAAGACTTTCTCAGCCCTTCTTTGTACGCTGCAGTTAAGAGTAAACAGATTTTTTATAGTACCGTATTCCAGACACAGTGGCACAAAGGTATACAGGCACCTTTTCTGTAAGTTGATAAAGTAATAAATGATAGTTTGTCATTGTTGGTAAATAGGTGGTTTGACAAGTAAACTATGTGGTTAACCTCTCTCTAAAGCTTTTGTATCTTTTTTCCCTGCATATAACAGATACTCTGTACTGTGTGCACAGTAATTGCCTTTGAGTAAGCAACAGGTGATGAACACGGAGCTTAGTATTCCACCAGGATGTATGCACAGAAGTGAATCTGTTCCAAATAGCACATGGGCAGCAGGGCAAGCAAGAGGTCAGAACATAAACAGGATCAATTCCACGTGCAGCTTTCTCTTACTTGGTCTTTTCTGCAATTCACTCATTTTACAAATCAACATTCTTTAAAATATATATACTTACCTTAAGCACAGGATTATTATACTGTTATTAATTAGCATTATTTTCAAGGTTGTAACATTAAAAGACCTTATTTATTCCCAGCATCCTCTATGTGCATGCACTTCCATCAGCCATCAACTCCCTGTATGCATACATCCTGCAAGTCCCACATTGCCCATGGGCAGCATCTGCTGTTTTTTTTAAATCAAGATAAGGAAAAGGAAACACTTAAATTGCTCTTATTGAGAGATGTGTGTTTAAGTACATCAGAATAAAATAAATCCTTCCCCCAAACCATCTAAGCTGCTGTTAGGTTACACACAAAAGGTTATACGATGGTGCTGAAATATTCATTATAAAACAGCTCCCCTCTATCAGCTAGTAGTCATTAAGAAAATCACAAGGTCGGCGACCTATGACCTTTGGAAAGGGACTCAGTGCTCTTGAAGTTGAGTTAAAACACTAAAGGCAAAATATATCTCATGAAAAAGATTCTACGGAAACATTGTTATCCCTGTTTTAGTATCCATGCTTGCTTCATTTATTTCTCTGGATTATTTTATTTATTATTTTTATTTTATTTACAAAGGAAGCAATCACATTTCCCCAAAACTGTTCCAGCTTTATAAAGTTTAGTAAATGGGCAACATGGGCAATTTTGAAACTCATTTGTCAGGTTCATCAAGATTTTAAAAAAATAAATGGAAGATCATTCCTATTGATTTTTTAACCCATTTTATTATATACTTTTTATGGTGACCCGGTGGCTTATAATAAATGAGGTCATGCGAATGACATTCCTTTTTTTTTTGTAACTTTTTTCTTATGAATGGTGATGTCAGCCAATACATCCAGGAGCTTGCAGTCTACATAAACAAAGCTGAAGGTGAAGCTTATGTGGCACACAGTTTAGTCAGGAGAATTTTATCAAGACTGAAATATCACTAAAATGTAAAAAGAAGGATATTGCTTTACATAATATTTGTATTGATATTGTTGTGTAAATTAATTGCCCAAACTAGTGACATATACTTCAAGCAAAGAAAAATTTAAAAACATTCTTTTGAAGATGATCAGGAAAATAAAACTTTAAAGTGGAAAAGGGAGATGTTTTATTGTGGCCTCTGGACTGCCTGAAGTAAGTGATCTGTTTAATTTTCTCTTTTACCCAGTTTTGCAGTTGTGCATCCAAGTCAGCTATTGCTGCAATATGAAACATCAAGCAACAGCCCCATCTAGTGGTATCTTTGAAGCTGTGCCTTAAAAATAAATAGAACGTGTGGAATTTGGACTTTTTCATACTTTATTTTTCTCATCGGTATTTTCATATTTCAACTTAATGTTTCATTTCATTAATGTCTTTGACATTTCTATAGGAAATCAATAAGAGAAAAATGAAAGAATAGATTCATTTTCAGTGACTTGTTTGGCAAAGAAGAAAAAAAATAGCAAAATGTGATGAAAAGATGAAAAAACTGAATGCCCATTTATAAACACCTACTTTTAATGAATGAAGAATATTTATATTTATGTTTTTTGTTTGGCCATGTAATAAACATGCAATGCTGAATATGCATAACTTATTTATACAAATACAATAAGATATGTTTTCAGTATATATTGTAAGATAGTAAGCTAAGGATGAGCCCCAAAATGGTCAAAGGTTGGTGATAACCATAACTGTCAGTAATTAGTCCTTACTAAGACTGGTGTAGTAAAAAAAAAAGGCCATTGTAAATGAATAATATAAAGGCTGCTGCCATCTAGTGATGAAAGTATTGAACTGCAACAGAGATATATTCATATCCTAGATAAGGGTTTCCCAATAGGTTATATAATATTCAAGGGTATGTTGGGTACAGGGACTAGTTAAGTCTCTTTGTCTGTCATGGTATGGAGCAACAGATTAATAACTTTGATATCCTTACACCAGCCTACAAGGGTATTTTCTGAGGCGGGTGAGACTGAAAACGTGGGACAAATATATAAAAGTAGGGACAAAAATGGTGGTTACATTTCTAATTTTAGCAAAATAGAAAAAAGGTATGAATACACACCATAAAATATCAGCCGTGAACATGGTGGTAGTCCTCTTATAAGCCAGGCTGTAGCTTAAAAAATACAGCTAAGTAGAAAAAGAGTGGAGGCTGCAGCACATATAAATGTAGGCATATAAGCAGATTTTACACAGTATGCGACAAAACAACGTTTCGGGGCAGTGGCTTCCTTCATCAGGCACATTCCTATTTTCTCTTTTGTTAATATGTAGACATTTTTACAGAACTATACCATGTCTGCTTTTAAAATTATTACTTTTTTCGAGAAAGTGTTATTTTAGAGGAAATTGCCTCTCATTTTACTTTTTAGGGATATTTAATAATAACTAATAATCGGAGTTGCAGCTCCAGGTTTCTGGGGGCACAATAGGTGACGTAACCTGTGTATTTTTTGTATATTTCAAGCAACAAAATATAAACATCTTGCAAACACACACACCCAACACCAACAATCAAATCAATAAAAATATTTAAAACAGTCCATAAGTCCTTAATTTCTTCTAAAACAAAAATTAAAACTCCCCAATTTTACACATAAACACACATATTTACATATTATACATTGTACAGCGCTGTGTATGCTTGTGGCGCTTTATAAATAAAAGTATACATACATATTTACAAAATAATAGATATACTTTACTCTATTCCACACTATACAAAACTAATGATGAGAGAGCTGTCAAACAGGCCTGTGAATAACCTAAAACAGCATGAGTATTACTAGAAAAAAAAAACACTTCATGCTTTCAATAATCTATGGGGGGGTGACAGAATAGACCAACCACCAATCACCCAGAGGAGAAGCTCAAAGAAATCAAGTTAGATCACACCCTTTGCCAGTGTGGTGGCTCAGTGGTTAGCACTGCTTCCTTGCAGCTCTGGGTTCAGTTCCACCCTGGACTTCATCTGCATGGAGTTTGCATGTTCTCTAGAACTAGATTGTATGCTCCACAGGGCAGAGACTGAAGCAAATGATGAATCTCTGTAAAGTGCGGCATAATATATCAGTGCTATATAAATGAATTCATACAGTATAGAGCCAGTTACAGGGCAAAATAACATCTGAAGCACTGAAATTGATTTAAGCTGAGCTCGTAATGTATTATTTTTCTTTGAAAATAAAGGTCAGGGAGTCCTCCATTATTTGATGCACATGTGTATGTATTCCACAAGCAGATACATAACCAAAAGAAGCAAATCATTAATGGTATATTTTAAAATAAATATTTTGAATTGCAATGACTTTGTAATCTTTATGATTTCTGCAAAAGGAAGCAGTAAATAAAAATGTCTTTAAGTCAAAGTTAAGAGCATGAGTATACATAGCGGTGTGTTTGACTTCCCAAGTTTCTCCTTTTCAGATTAGTTTCAGGAAAAAAGAGAGGAAAGATTCATGTGGATTATTTTCTCCATAATATTTCACAGTTTGAATGCAACAGATTTTCAGGCCAGAGCAATGGCAGTGATATGCTGACAAAGAACATGTAAGAGTACAGATTACCTAAGTTTGTACATGTTCAATAGCCTTACAGGTACTGTGGGAGTCTTCACACACTGCATGGATTTGTGGAGTTTGTAAGTAAATATTATTAAAATTACAGCTGAGCAGCTTTCTAAACACAGTAAAGCCAAATATGAGACAAACAGTGCTTGGCATGGATGGATATCTAACCCAAAAAGATTGCTCCATGCCTGTGACTGAGATGGTATTGATGGCAAGAATGGGTCATCGCCTTCATCTTTGTGTAAAGGGGTTGGTGTGAAAGTAGAGAATGAAAATGTAGTTACATTGGAAGTGACAGTGTTTAAAATGTTCCCTGCTATAAAATCTGCTGTGTATATTGTTGTTGACAAAGGAGTTGTTGCTTGTGGTGGAGAGGATTCCAGTGAAGGTGTGAGTATTATGCTTGCTTTTGTAGGTGTAGGATATGCCATAGTCATTGTAGTAGCAGGGAGACTAGTCGATCTTTCCTTGTCAGTAAAAAAAGTAGTCTTTTTAAACAATGTGGTAGTAAGTGGCACAGTGGTACCAAGGACCAGAGCATTAGTTGAGGGTACCATCGGTGTAGTAGTCACAGAGATTGTATTGATGTGCGCTGACCTTTCTTTTATAGAATCTGGTAATTCTGTCCCTATTTGATTTGTTGTAGTTTGTGAATCAGAAGTAATTTTTGCAAGTGTTGTTTTCGTTGATGGTGCTGTAGACAAAAGTACAGTTGTGTTTTTTTGCTGTGGCATTTCAGTTGTCACTTTTGTTGAAGTTGTAATTACAGGAGTGGAAATTTGTGTTGTCAGTGGAACAGCTAAGGCTTTTTGTGGTGTTGTTTCCATTACAGTTGTCATCTTAGTCAGAGTTTTCATTTCTGGACTTGTTCTTTGTGTACCGAGCGGTGCAGTTGTAATTTGATGTGTTGTAGTCCTTGTTAGCTTGATACTTGTACTTTCTTTTGAAGTTATCCTGATGGTTGTTACCACTGGAGTTTGTGTTGATGGAATAATAGTGGTTGTTTGCTTGCTTGTCATTTCCCTGGCTGTTGTAGGAACAAATGTGGTTACTGAAAAGCTGGTGGATTCTTGGCCAGTTGAATTTGTTACAGTTTTTTGTTTTGTGCTGGGAAATTCTGTAGTTATTTGTGTAGTTAGAACAGCAGATGTCATTTGATGACTTTTCCTTTTTTTGGTTGTAGCAGGGGAAAATGTATTTCCCAAAATTGTGGAAGTTTCTTGGGGTGTTGAAATGTATACAGTTGTATGAATTCCACTAGTAGGATCCATAGATGATGTGTGTGTACTTGACACAGAAGTTGTTAGAATTTGTGTTGTAACTGCTCTAGAACTAATTGTTGAAAGTGAGAAAGACGTGATGGGATCAAATGTTGTCATTTGAGAGGAAGTTGAGACCATAGGAAAATCTGTTTGCTGCTTAGTTGTGTCTTGGACAGTGATAATAGCTTTTCCTATTACAGATGTTGCACTTTCGGTAGAAGTTGTTATACTTGGAGTTGTTAAACAAATTAACTCATTATCTTTCAAAGTGTTGATTACTTTTCCTTTGAGATTATTTGGTAATGCACACTTCACTTGACCTATATCTTTCACTTTCTTTTTATTGTTTTGTATCCAGTAATAAAGAGAAGTCAGATGGCAATCACATATCCATGGGTTATCTTGTAAATACAATCTGGAGACATTAACCAGGGAATAAAGAGCATTATCGGGCATATTTGAAAACTGGTTGCTTGAAAGTCTCAAAGTATCCAACTTTGGGAGCAAAGAGAATGTGTCTTCGTGGATAGTGGTGAGAGAATTTTTGTCTATATTCAGTTCAGTTAGTTGATCAAGGCCAGAAAACATTTCTTTATTCAGACATTCAATCTTGTTGGACGAAAGATTCAGCTTTGACAACAGCTTAAAGCTTTTAAACACACCTTTTGGAATTGTTGTTATTTTATTATTTTTCAAGTCCAGATCAGAAAGAAGGGGCATATCATCTGTCAGTTCTTGTGGAAGCCTATGAAGTTGGTTCCCATTTATCCTCAGCTGCTTAATTTTCTTTAAACCTAAGAATGGGCTTTCAGGGAATTCTTCAATTAAATTTCCTTCCAACATTAGTTTCTCAAGGTTTACTGTTTTGGCAAGAAATCCTTCGGGCCATAACTTTATCTTATTTCTGCTGACACTGAATTCCGTCAGAGCTGTGTTATTTCTTATCAAATTTTCTGGAAGATCACTGAGCTCATTCTCATATAAACGAAGGATTCGTAGATGGGGAAGACTGCTGAAAGTGTTGTCATCTAACGTATTTAATTTATTTTTACCGAGATGCAAACTCTGGATATTAGCAAGTGAGTCAAATACACCTGGTGGTAATGAAGATATCTGATTGCCATTTAACTGTAGCTCTTCTATACTTCTTAGATCATTAAATGTTCCTTTTTCCACATATTTAATCTTATTGTTTTTAAGAACTAGAATTCTGAGATTGTTGAGATTGTTGAAAATCCCAGACTTCAAAACTTCAAGTTCTTCATGGCCAGATATCTCCAGTTCATGTAAATTTTGTAAATTGTCAAAGGCCCCAATCTCAATGGAATTAATCTTATTTCCAATAAAAAATATTTTCTGCAGTTTCCTCATGTTTTTGAAGGCATCCTTTCGGATAACTGATATTCCAGTATTGATAAAATACATTTCTGTTATTTTTGGTTTTACTGACTGTGGAACTTCAGTTAGACTTGGTAGGTCTGCGTAGACAACTTCATAATCTTTGGGACAATCTTTTTTAGATTTACATGGATCTGAAGATTCGGTGACTACCAGAAATGCCAGAGTGAATATACAACGTAGGAACATCTTGAAAGACAGAAACCTAAACAAGAAAAACAATTTGTTTTCAGTACAAGCTAAAACTCTGAATGCAAAATGTGTTTTGTAATTATACACAGATATTATAATGATGTTGAAAAAAGGCCAGTCTTTACTGTACAAAAAATACCATCTAAACCAATAAAGACTGACATTAATAATTTTTCATTCCATTTTGAAATTCTGTCAAGCACTTGTCTTTGCATTAATGCTTTTCAAAAAGAAAAAAAAATATATATAAAGCATAAACTGTTAATTAAGGATACAATGCAATATTTAAAAAAATAAGTAAGTAATCACTGCTAGTGCTCCATAAGGTAGGATTTTAGTTTAAAAGTGCAGATGGAATGTTCCTGGCAAAGATAAAGGGGTTTAGAATTCCATATATTAGGGGCAGAAAGAGAAAAGGGTTTAAAATGAGAAAGGACAGTATTGGTGTGTGGCATACAAAGCTTGTTGCTTTGGGAGGAGCGCAGTTGACATTGAGGAATGTATGGGCATACGAGAGAGGAAATGTAGGGAGGTTAAACAGAGTTAAGTAAAATGTGAACTTAGGTACAGCGCTAACAATATTTTCCCAAATGAAATAAATAAAT
>WMED01000674.1:0-32328 GCA_019650415.1 Pipa parva
AGTGCAGTGCCGGAGAGTATTTTTGATGCTTCTAGTGCAGTGCCGGAGAGTATTTTTGATACTTCTAGTACAGACGAGTTTTTGCTGTTTTGATTAAACTTTTTTTTTGTTTTTTCAATCTATCAACACCAAACAAATTGTTTCGTTTTTGATTTCACTGAAAACTGTCACTAAATGTTGACGTAAATTTCCTACAGCAGAAGTGGGTACTTATTAAGTCGAAATAGTCGCATAGAGCTATGTATTCACATCTAATCGCCACTCCCCCAATGTTCGCTCACTGACTAGTGTAACAAATGGGAAATCCTATTTATTAAGTTTTTGTTATTACATATACTCATTTCAGTGATTATTATATACACTGGTTCCAGTGTAGATTTGTTCCTCTGTTTCACATCATTTGTTTCTGATACTTATACTAGCATTGACTTATTTGCTGATTGAGCCTGTCTTACCATGTTATATAATTCTCGGATATCATGTTTTGTCATTACTATGAATATTTTTTACGTCTGTTTAAATTCTCAGGTTTTATCATTAATTGATTGTCTGGGAACACAGACACTGTTATAATTCTAACATTATATAGGTTTACTGGTTTCACACACAGTATTTATACGTATATGGATATACTAAGCTTTACATGTTTATTAACTTGTCGTTATGACATATACTTATTTCAGTGATTATTAAATACACCAGTTCTAGTTTAGATATGTTCCTCTGTCACATTATTTGTGAGCTGAACACATGATCTACCACCAATTAGAGTTTGTTTCACGGAGTGGGTGTTTCCAGACAATTCAAATTTTAGGCATTTATTGACTTGTGTTTGAACACACCTTTGACTATGATTAAGAGCCTTTTTTGGCTTGAAATGCGTTAGTGTTGATGTGTTTATCACCGCATTTGTCACCTGGTTTTTACTTTGACTATAAAGAAGATTTTTGGTTTTACATTTGGAGTACCGAGGTGCTATGTGTTTTTTGTTTATGCTTATTTGGAAGCTTCAGTCCGCCTTCCCCAATGTGCACCCACACTTCACCATTGCTGTGAGTCTACTTACCTGGGATTGAGCAGTCATTTTTTGTATTTCGCTCATTGACTTAACTCTGCAACGTTGCAAATATGTGACCAATTTGGGGGTCTATGATAGTTGTGAACTTACAGACCTCTTCGCATCACTTTGCCTACATGTGCACAGGTATGTCTACTAATGATTAAGCTGCGGAGTGTGTCCAAGGTATGAATGAGACTAGCTGAACTGCTCCGAATTCACCTGTTTGACTTCACCACTTCAGACTGGCAGATTGGGGGGTTGATGGCCGGGCTTCAGTGTTGTGTAAGGTAACTATTCATTGAAAAGGACAATGGCGACTGCAACTAAATAACATGACCTAGGGACAAGGTGACATAGAAATAGAATATTCACAGAATACAGTTAGTGGGACAGTGTGAGTCTGCCCTTGACTTGTCAAATTTGCCTCACTCCGCATGACTTCTCTTCCTACTTCTATCCAACTGACTACGCCACACTATGCAAGAGACAGTGATCACCACTGTCCACCTGTTCGACAAGTCTATTCTCCACTGAGTTAATACTGAGAAGTGAACTTGCATCCATTTTGATGATGCGATTCAAATTGTGGCAAGGGGAATTCACCCTTTAGTCAATAAGGCCCACAAAACAAACCAACCTTTTTTCATTTCTGTCAATTTTGCTTTTCCTACAGCACATTTTTTGGTGGTAAATGGTCAATAATATTACAATAGATTTGCTTTCACTTTATTGGGCTACAGGGGAGAAATCATGAATGTGAATTGCCTACATTTCAGTAAAACAATGCAGTAGGTGGGCATTTGTCTATGTAATAGTAAATAAAACTCACAAATGTCTTTCTGAGGTAACAATTGTGTTAAAACCATCTTTGCCCAGGTGGTATTCATTGGGTCCTTCATTCCTCTGAAACAATGCCAATTTTAGTCAGAGTAGGGCCTTGGACAAAACTAAAAGTGAAGCCCCATATACTGATTTGTTTTTCATGCCAGTGCCAGGCAGAGAATGAACAAAATAGGTCCCTTTGCTACAGCCCCCCTAGGTACTGATGGCCCTAGGCAATTTCTCAGTTGCCCTGCTCCGATTGTGTCAGCACAGTGTATTCATCTCAGTCCCCCATTCGGAGCTGGAATTTCAAGCTTGACACAAACTGATATGAAATGAGTAAAACATAATAAAAATGTATTGTTGCTGAATTCACAAAGCAACACCTTTTTTTATTTTAAGTTACTGTCCAGTAGTCTTTTGACCAAAATTGCCATAATGTCTCTTAAAGTGGCTTTGTTTCATTCTGTCAACTTGTTGCTATTAATACTATTTGATGCTGGGTTAAGTTCAGCGTTAATTTCAGAAAAAAATGAATGTACAAGGAGAAAAGGAGCAAACTATTTTACCTTTCACTCGATAGTTTCACACATTAGCATTAAATATGGCATCAAATTTACAAAAACAAACAACATTACTTGGGTAAGTAGCCAAATCTCTTCCAGTGAACTTTCCTATGTCATGTTAGAGAATGGCCCACTCAGTGCCCCCATTCCTGGTGGCCACAAATTGGTGGGTTATTATACTTTTACCTAATCAGATGCCTTTAACATGGTGTGTCAATCTCAACAGTCATTTGGTTAAGCATTGTTCTGACCTTTTGGACGCATTAATTAAGTTGGAATGCAGGAGATTACAGAGGGAAAGCTGACTTGTGCACATGTGCTAAGTAGTAAGTAGGGCAAAAATGTCTGGGGGAGGGTACCTTTTCATGGAAAACTGGCCAGTACACATCACACACACATTTCCTGGTGTGGGAGTTTATCAGTGCTGCCTACACAATCATTCAGCGTCACATGAAACAACTACTGAGGAGAAACACTTCTCACTAAGGTATAGTACTGCATATGTAAAGATGTAATCTGACTATAGTTCTCCTTTAAGATCTGTTATGGAGTAAATTTGTAAAAGAGGCCTGTTCATTATAAAACATTTCTCAGTAGCTACTTTTTGAGCACTAACATAAACCACAACTTTCCTACCATTTTTCTTTTTTTTTATTTTAAGTTTCATTTTAAGTAACTCCCATTTCCTCTGCATCAAGCTATCGAACAATTTTTTACAAGTCACAGTCTCATGGAACTTTTAGTAAGATTTCTATAGCCCTTGATTTAAACAAGGGAGTGGTGTGGAAAACGACAGAATAATACAGATTTGAGAACATTTCTTATGCTTCAATAAATCTATTTTCCAATTCTCACAGCTTTCATTCTTGGAGCTATTCTTAAAAAGATGTTTATCCCTCGCTGAAAACATATTTTCTCTGTTTAAAATAACCTGAGGTTACAAAAAGTTATCTCTCCCATTCTAACTTCAATGGTTGCCACACTGCGGAGAAATAAATGTCATGAGATGAGCCATGGAGAAGAGGGTGGAAGCAAGATGTTACATTGCAAGAAAAATGACAACTCTTACACGCCAAAGTCATTTAGTCGACTTCTTCTTTAGAGAATGAGGCATCCTATACCCTTAATGGTTCAGCTACAGTATGGTATAACCTTTACAGTTAGATAATAGTAGGTAATAATAATAGACCACTAATCTTTTTAAAGTGTCTTAGAGGACCCATGATTGCTTCATCTTTAGAGCTTTAAGTGGGATCTATTTGACATTTATGTAAAGATGTCAAGCTCTCATTGTAATATTTTAATAAATATTTCACATTTGTTTTGTAAATTGTAAGTTAAAGTACCGGGTTGCACAGCCAAACAATAGATGTATCTGATTTAGGAAATTTCAAAATGGTAAAAATTGGAAACTTTATCAAACCCTGCGCTAGAGCGTTTCATATGATAACACATGAATGCAGGTAAATGTGAGTCCAGAATATAATGGGCTATAGGAAAAGACAAGGCAGGGACATTGCAGGAACAAATTGAGTTCTTTGAAAGGAAGAGTGGCGTCAACATATGCAAACACTAGGGGGGGATAGAAGGTGTAACCAAATCAGCCAGTCAGAAGCTGAACAAGCAGTGAAGCAAAATGGTACCAGAGGGGGTGAAAGGAGCAGCAGGTATCTAGGTAGACATGGGAGGAGGTGAAAAACTAACACCACAAGGGAAAAACATATTGGGAACTCTAGAGTTTCTCAATTCTGAATCAGTGATGCAAAGATACTTAAGCAGCAAATGGTGTTCTGCAGACTGGTTTTCACTTAACAGGTCATTTAAGCCATGGGGATGCTGAAATGGCAGATAGACTTAAAAGCAATGTTCCCTGGAAAATGTATGCAAATTGTGTCCATAAGAAAAGGGTCTCTGAAAGTGTTGCAATGTTTGTGCACCTTAAGTGAAAGTCACTCTGTGACACTTAACACTGACTAGAACTAAATTCCCAAGAACAGATCTCTCTAGAGCTGATGTCTCGTGTCAGTGAGAGCTTGTGGGATACTCTAAAAACCAACTGGTTGCATTGCCATTTATTGGAATTTCATGGTTTAGAGAAGAACTAATCCCATGAAAGCAATCTAACAAAAAGCGATGTAGCAATGCTGCAAGCATAGCCACCACTATAAAAATTATTAAAAATCTCTATAATAGTCACTTTGGTCTTTTGAAGTTGAACAATGTATAAGTAGCTGCAGCTGCCATCTTGCTTTTGGCCCACATTACCAATAACATTGCTCAGATGGTCACGTCTTGGTAATGCAGTGCTGGTAAACTTATGGAGGACTCTGCAATACCAGTGATGTGACAAGAAGGACTGCTAAAAGGGTTCTCCTGCCAAACAGGAAATAACTTAAAATATTTCTATATCAATGACATCATTTCAAATGTGTATTACGCATTAAAGTTCTCCTTTAACATATCAATATTTGCAATGATTTGCATATATTTTCATAGGAGCATTGCCATAAGTCTCCCACCCAGCTCAGGTAGTCTCCACTTTTGGGTGCTTTATTGAAGTATTATCAGATAAAACCTGTATATAACATTTAAGACACCAGTGCTACTTTATGTGGCAAAAGCCAAGGTTCCTTTGTTCACCTAATCTGCTCTTTTACAGAAAGTGCTGATGCTGCCTGGAAACTGCCCAACATCAGTCTTTCAATGCAGCTATAATTCAACTACAATTCCCCTGCTGTCCACCAAATTCCAGTGTTTTTTTAAGGATGATGATGTGGGCTTATTTATTGAAGTGAAAATTCAACTAAGTGAATTCTCAACACTTCAGGTTGCTACACGCCAGGGCCTTATTGACTAAAGGCTGAATAGTCACGTATAGCTTTGAATTGACATTTGATTGCCACTTCCCCATGTTCAGTGGGTGACTACAGAGCTCTTCACATTACTTCACATACGTGTGCACAGGCACTTCACATATTCAGCAACCAGCAGAGTCAGTCACAGTCCAGAATTCGATGAGGGTTAATGCTAGGAATTTACCTGTTTAACTATGCCACATCAGAGTGGTGAATTGGGTAGTTGATGGCAGGGCTCCTGTGTGTGGCATACGGTAAGGTAACTATTTCTTCAAATGTGACAAAAGCAACTGATTTGTTTATAACTAAACTTTAACTATGGTAAAGGTAACATAGAAACAGATGTATTACTCGGTTATATTCAGTTAGTGGGATACGGTGAGGATGACGTCGGTGCACTTCACTGGGGGAATTCACATCACTCCGACTGACTTTGCATCCTACTTCTATTCAACTGACTTCACCACCCTATGTATGCAACTGCGTTCGTATCAGTCCGGTGGTTCGACAAATCTATCAGCAGCTTTATAAATAAGGAGAAGTGAGTTTGCGACAATTTTGATGATGTGACTCGAATTGTATCAAAGTGAATTCGACACATGAATTCATCGTTTAGTGAATAAGGAGCAGAAAATCAGGGCCCCATTGACGAAACAGAGGATTCCCATGTCGAAAATGTGACTGTGTCAGTGGTCGTCTCGCTCTTGTGTAATGTGACATAGTCAGTCAGACAGTAGGAGCCCTGCTTTCAGTCCCCTAATCTGCAAATTTAATCTAGCAAAGTAAAACTGGTGAATGTGACACAATATGCCTTGTCAAAAGGGAGAAATAAAGTGATTATAGGCTCCAGCACTGCCTCCTGCTCTCTATACGCTGATTTCTTCTGCTCTTCACAGACATGTGATCCTCTTCTCTTCCTGTACAACTGCGCTTGCTTAATTCACTGAAATCACACGCACGAGCAGAAAGTAAAGATGATTGTATCGCTGTGAAGAGCAAAAGAAATAAGCCCCAAATTTAAGAGAACATCACACAGCGATCCAGAAAGCTAGAGTGTCCTTCCCATTAGAGCTTACAATCTAAAAAAAATATGTTACCTCTAAAGATGATATAGAAAGTTTTCCAGCACTCCAGGATAAAAAATCGTTTTTATTGCCACCACATAGGTAAGTTAAAAACAATGAAATAAAAACATGCCGCAATGCCATTGCGGCATGTTTTTATTTCATTGTTTTTAACTTACCTATGTGGTGGCAATAAAAATGATTTTTTATCCTGGAGTGCTGGAAAACTTTCTATGTTTGCTGCAACGGTCCAATATTTCCGGGCACCCTTTTGACTTGTTTGGGGGATTGAGCGGCAGTGCTGGCTGTAAGTATACGCTGTATACCTTTACAGCATTGGTTTTTTGTACCTCTAAAGATGGACAGTGAAAATTTGTAAGCTGATACACTTTCTGGTGTTGCAACTGCCCAATTAATAAAACTGCAGAGATTGTAATAGAAATGAATAATGAATTCTTTATTTCATATATAGAAGACTATCTACATTGTATAAACTTGCAGAACCTTTTAGAAAAGTCATTCACTATGAAAGTAAAGTCAATTACTGAGCAGCCGTATTGCTAAACTCTGTTCTGCATTTTCCTCCCAAACACTTCTGCCTGCATCCAGCCTGTCTAAAACAATTTTATCCTTGGAAAGGGAACATAACATTTAGGGGAACTGATGAGTATTGACATCTCGCATGTGGCTTCATAGGTAGGTGCCAGGCTGTGACCTGGTAAATTAGAGACAAGTAGCCTGCACAGCATGGTGTTACTGATTCTCATAAAAGATCAGTATAAGACTCCCATTGCGAACAGTCTATATTATATTTAATTCTGCCTGTTGGAAATACAATGACATTTACTATTTTTGTATTACATTGCCCTCTTCTGGATATTATTACTAAGACAAGAGGCCTTTTTTTAGAATCTATTCACATTTATTACACATCAGAAATAAATATTACAAGCTACAGTTCTTCAGTTGCTGACTACAGTGGGAGACTATAAGGGGGGGATTTTAGAAGTGATAGTATATCAATAAATAGGCAGCAGAATGAATATGAAAAATCAAGGTAGGAAAAACACAAGACTATAAATATCAGTTTCCCAATGTTTATTTTATTTACACTAATTAAATGGGGAATATTTGTACAAGTCGAAAGGTTTTTCAACCTGTTAATGCTAGTTTACTTTTATCAGCAAAATTGTTCAATAATGAAAACCCATTATTCCCGACATTGTTGGGTCTGTGTCAAAGCCACAGCTGTATTAGTTTAATATATTAATATTCTGATATTTTCCAAAACAAAAAATGTTTTCTACCCTATATACTGTAAATCAGTGGAATTGAAAAATAACACTGAAAAGCATTGATAAATAGCAAAACTAATTGAAAATTTTGAAATAGGCTTTATAAATATCCCCTTTTAGTATATTTCTAAATCCCACTTCTAATAGTTTTAAAGTCCACCTGTCACCTCAAAATACTACTACTAATTTAGTTTGTACTGATGAAATAAATTTTTTTGTAAATATATATACATTTTAAAAAATGTGCTTTTATACAGCGTTTCTCTCTGTCATCTTCCCTGTCAGCCTGACTTTTCTTTCCCGAGTTGGGTGGGTGGGGCTAAATGTTGATTGACATTATAACTCCTCCAATCAGATCCCTTAAATCATGATCTAGCAGGGATCTGATTGGATGAGCTATAATGTCACTCATTTAGCCCCGCCCACCCAAACTCAGGAAAGAAAAGTCAGGCTGACAGGGAAGATGACAGAGAGAAACGCTGTATAAAGATACATTTTTTAAAAATATATATATTTACAAAACGTTTATTTCATTAGTACAACCTGAATTAGTATTAATTTTGTGGTGACAGGTGCACTTTAAGAGAAAACAAGGGTTGCTATGGTGCATATTAAAATAGTATCACATGAAAACAATTTCCTTTACAAAAATAATTCCCTTCTTATTGCACCAGGCAAAATACTGATTTCTTGGAAGTACAAGATCTAAAAAGTTGCCTATTATTCACGTTTGTTGCGCATGGGTTAGTAAAAGATGATGAGAGAAATCTACATTTACATTTGAGGTTTTACTTTACAGTACACTGAGGGGGTTATTCTCTAAAGTTTCAATTTGACTGTCGAATTCTCAAAAAGCAGATTTCCATAGCAAATCCGCAACAATTCTCCCATTGTAAAGTTGCGACTACAACAATTTTTAATGTTCTGGCTGCGGCAATATTTCCATAGTACTGCGACAATATTCTCATTATAAAGATGCGACAGTAGCAGTCTGTTGCAACTGTCTTTAGCTGGTGAATTCACACATTTACACAACAGTTCGGACTTTAGAGAATATTCCTTTTAGTTCTTTAGGTCAGTGAGGCAGTCTTTAGGTCAGTAGGCTAGAAATCTCACCTGCAAAGCAGCCTAATGTTCCTTTGGTACCTACAACTACAGACCCCGTCACTCTTAGATTGTGAACTCTTATTATTAATTCTGATTAACAGGGAAATTCATCAACAGGGGCAATCTTTTAAGAGGTCTAGTAACCCAGAGCAACCAATCAGCAGCTAGCATTTACTGGTATAGAGAAACTATAATTCTGAAAGACAAATTCTGATTGGGTTACTAGACCTCTGAAAACAATTGTCCCTGCTGATGAATGTATGAGTTACTTTCTCTAACTAATTACCTGTAGGACCTTATGCACATCATTTACGTGCATGCACACTACTGAATCCATTTTTCACCAGATTTGACCCATTTCTGTATTTAAAGGACTAAGAATTCATTGGGGATAAGCATTATTAATGAGATTATGATCAGGCAATAGTAAGTGTATCTAGTGTGAACTAGGCCAGAACCTTGGCACTGTGAAACTAGAGGGTTTTTGGATTCATCCCTATTTATCAGGTGTATGCACATCAAGGTGTTAGATTCATTGTTTATTGGCATTTTTAGCAATGTTTTTTCATGTGTATATCATGTAGAAGGGGTCGGCGAGCACAAAGTCAAATTACCAAGTCAAAATATTTCACATATTTCTTAACTTTTTAACAACTATTAAACTAAACTGAAACCAAAACTTTACGTTTAAAGACTAACTCATTCAGGGCCTTATTAACTAAAAGAGGAATTCATCTGTCAAATTCAGTTCTCTACATTTTGATTTGCATTATCAAAATAGTCGCAAATTCACTATTCCTTATTGACGAAGCTGTGGATAGATCTATCGAACAGGCAAACTACTACGGACGCAGTCCATGCTTTTTTGCATGAAGTCAGTTGAACAGAAGTAGGATGAGAGGTCATGTAGAGTGAGGTTTCCTCAAGTGAAGTACAGTGACTTCATCCTCACCATATTGCACATAGGGGTCATTCATTAAAGGGGCGAACTGTCACATAAATGCCTGAATTCATGTCCTATTGTGACTTCTCCAACCTTGCTTATTTAACAAATTCTGAAAATTGATGAATTTGTGAACAGTTTGGACACTTACACCAATTGTGGACTTATGGAGCTCTTTGCATCAATTTGCGTGCATGTGCACAGGTAATTCGGATATTCAGCATGCAGAGGAGTCTCTAGAAGGAGTTGCAGTCACCATTGTTACTTTTGATTGAATAGTTGCCTTGTGCCACACCGGAGCCCTGCCACCAACCCCCCAATTCCACATTCTGATGTAAATAAGTCAAACAGGTGAATTCAGAAGCGCACTGCAGCTTGGTTAATAGTCGAAGTACCTGGGCACACACAGTGGTGCAAAGTGCTCTGTAAAATTGCAACTATTGTAGTCGACCGAATTAGACATGTATTTGCCACACTGCAGACTTTGCTCTATAAGTAAACAAAGGGGAAGTGGTGACTAAATGTAAATTCAGAGCTATACGTGACTATTCAGTTTTTAGTCTTTAAGGCCCTTAGATTTTTACTACATCTAGGAGGTTTATTTATGAAAGGGTGAATAGTCGCGTAAAGGATTGAATTCACATTTAGGGCCAGATTCACCATTCTGCGAAGTGAGCCGAAGGATCCGGACCTCACTTCGCACAATGGTGAATTACTCCCCCAGTCTTCACCCTGTCCCTCCGCAAGGAGGTATAGACTTTGCGGTAGTGCTATGTCCAGGTCGCGACCCTCAAGGTTTGGCAGGGTTAGAATGTCATGAAAGGAATTAAAAAGAAATGAAAAATAAGAAGATTAATGATGAGTAAAGGGATGAGTAAATAGACTTGACAGAGGAAGAAATGGAAAGTAATAACATGAAAAAGGAAAGAGGGAAAATAACAGAAAAAGAGAAAGAGAGGAACTGAATAAAAATCACTTTATGAAACAAAGAACATAATATGTGCAAAGGTGGAGAAAATGTAGTCTGATTTCAACAGTGTGTTCTCTGAATAAGGCTGTAAAATGCTTCATAGAAAGTGAGCCTGTAAATTGCTCTACCTGCAGGTTTGTTGATAGACTACCCTGAGCAGTAATTGAGTGAATTTATTAAATTGAAGCATTCTGCAGGTGTTTAATGCTGCTGCTTAGTAGTGTGCCTCTGATGTATTAGCATGGTAAACAGGGAAATGCTATGTATGCAGCACTTATTCAGAGCAGGGATATTATCTGGGGCTTGTTCTTCTGCTAGTGTTGGAATGGGCACAGGAGTGGGATATTTGGCTGTGATTTAAATACCATTATTCTATCCCTCTTGTTACCTGCTCATCCCTAGATGGCTTAACAAGTCAGGCTTTTCCATCTCCTCTCTTTCTTTATTATGCCAGTGCGTTCTTACAGAGCCTGCCTTTCAGGATCTTCTGATGCCTGAATGCTAGAAAGATTATGTTTGATTGTTTTTTAATCGCAGTAATAACCGTAATGGATGCAGTCTGTGGAATTGGTGTGATAAAAACTGAAATAGGGACAAGGTGCTTTCTGCCGCATTAATGTAACTATACGAAGCTTATTGTTTGGCTCTAGAAGGCAAGCGAGATGCAAATTTCCTATTATCATCAAGATGTAAGGGAAATAAATGTTAACTCCTCTAATGCCGGATGCCATCTTGACAATTTAAAGTGTAACTGACAGGAATTAACAAAGACTATGGTATTATAGGCTGCCCCCTTCAGTCAATTTTGTCTTTTATTTGATCACATGGTCAACCAGAGTGGGCCTGATCTGAGGGGCTAGACAAACATGTTCCACAGGGAAATATAACAGGCAAGGCTATGTCCTCTTAATTGCTAACTGTTGAGCCAAACAATTAAACACAATTGACATTTCTGCTCTTCAGGGCTCATATCAAAGAACAAGAGTTGTTTAAAGATGTCACAATGCCACACCTGTATTCTAGGCCATAATTTAAAAGAGTCTGAGTCTCAGCAGTCTGGTGCAAAGAAACCCACTTCTGGGCATTGTTTTGCCTGCCCTGCAGATGATGGCACACCTCTGCAGCATAACATTTAAAGAAGACCGTCAGCCTAGTGACTTTCCCAGACGTCTCCAAAGACTTTGGTGAAGGAAAGCCAAATTCTGTCCCGACAAATTCCAGTTACAATTCAATAGCTAATATGTTTTTTTTAAGAATATAGTGGACTTGCTATACTTAGGTTTCATCTAAATTGTAAAAATGCAATGCCAGGAAATTAATTCGCTTCTTGGAGTAGATCTACTACAGAATGACCTCTGTTTTAAAGGTTTACTGAAAATCTTGATGGCAAATCTATAGCAAAGCGACACAAGCATTAACTCCAACTTGTATTCAAGGTACATATTCATTTTATTTTACAGGAACCCTGTCCCCACAAAATCAAGTAGCTATCAAGTAGCTAGCATACACTTAAAACAGAAAGTGACTGTTTAGAATTAGTAATCTTGTAGCCCTATTGGTAATCTAATAATCTGACGCTAGGTAGTGAAGAGTTCTCAGAAGGAAACTAGTATTAATCCTTTACATACTGAATACATCCTGGGGTTAATCAAATCTAGGACTGGGAAGTTAGAAAGATAATGGTGTATGTTGGTGTTTCTACATTATCAGTATGTTAGCAGTTTGCATGCATTGTTATGGAAGTAACTGCATCTACAGCTTGCACATGGTCGCCAGTACATCGTTCCAGTTGTAAGGATTTCACCAATCACCTGGAGAGGAGGTTGGAGACAGAGGAGGGGCTTCTGTAAGAAAGATGCTGTGAAACCACATTTAGAAATGTTTAAGGAATACTTTTAGTATTCTAATACTTTAATTCACTACAGTGGAAAGCAGAGAGGCCAGTGATTGATATTGTACAGGTGCAAGAGTGGATACAAAAAGTACAGAGCATATATCGTAGGAGTGGGTATTCTGTGTGTTTGTGCTTTGAACAGAGAGAGGATTCAGAAAGTTGTTTTTCAGCTCATTTTTAATGGTTTTCCATTTATACCTATGGTCTGCGGTAATAGTCTGACAATCTGTTATCCTTTCCAGTACAGTTGCTTTGTGATTGGAGTGAAAGTCAAGTAGGCTTTTCCCTCCACTGTTCATCAGTCCAATCAAATATTTTCCTTTTCATTATAAATTTATTTGGCCTGTTAAAAAATGTTTTCATTTCACTTTTTTTTTTCTAATCATGGTTACTTATTGCCCTGTTGTAACCTAAAGCAACACTTTAAAAGATTTATATATATATATCAGGATTTCTATTACATTATATATATATAATACTCTGAATATTAATGATACTTACAAAGTATATATATTTTTAAAAACAAGATCCATTTGCTTTGAATCCTAAAGGGACAAATAAACATCAAACCTTTACTGAACTCCAGGCAAGAAACCCTGTACCAAGGTAAACATGGAGGCATTATCCATGTTGGATTGCTTGGTACAGGGCATTGCTTATTTTTAGGTCAAGGTAGGGTGTGCATGTATTTTCATATTGAGATGTATAAAGTAAAAACTGCTGAGTAAAGTATTTTTTTCCAATGTAACTGGTCTGAATCTGAACAGACATAAAAACATTAAATAAAAGAAGGTTATGCCTAATCTTTGGTCAAGGTAGCATTAGTGTGGAATACTACACACTAATTTTTTATTAGTTTTTTACATTAATAAAATTCAAGAAGGTAGAATTTAACTTTCTCAAGATTTATACATTTTGCCCTTTCTGTCTGTGTTATCAGAGACAGCTCTGGCACTATCTGCACTCTAGGCAACCCCCCCACCCGGCGCCCCTAGCATTTGCCTACTCTGCCTAATGGCAGATCCAGCTCTGTGTGTTATATACATTATTTTAGCAATATATGTTTGTCTCAGGTGATGCCTTACAAGATCATTTATTATATTATGTTGCCTTCTTTAAGAAATTCACTGCCTGGAGCATGTGATTTGGCAATTATGTAAACATGGTCATATAAGTTATTGCTCAGAGCGAAGGGGGCTTTCTAGCCCTGCTGGATTACCAGTACATGTCAGGCTTGTTTTTTTTATATTTTTTATTAATTCTCTTTATGGCCAGGCCTTGTGCTATCACTCTTCCAGTCTGTACATAACTCAGGGGCATTTTTGTCAAAGAGATTCATGGTTTTCCAACACATTTCACACATTTGTCAGCAAAGATCATTGATTTCCATGATGTGGAGAATAACCATGTTATTATCCAACACTTTGGTAGCTATTTATAATAGTAAATAGATCGATTTAATTAATCATTTTCTGATATACTGTATATTATTTACTTATTTTCAGTGGTTTTGGTTTCACAGCGTCTTTATTACAGAAGCTCCTCATCTGCCTCCAACCTCCTCTCAAGGTGACTGGTGAAATCCGAATTTGTGACTTCACTCACATACTTGAGAATTCTGAAAAAAAAAGAAAGTCCAAAGGAAGCAGATGGTCTGTAGCTTTCTCTCCAGGGATTATTCAATATTTTGACATTTTTCCCAACGTAAAGATTCAAAATTAAACTGCTGAAAAGGAAGTAGGCGACCAAGAGAAGGAGCTTCAGCACGAAACTAAAATTGGAAATAAGAATTAAAGAATTAAAATTGGAAATGATATATACTGTGGGGAATCACTCAAATACTGGTGCAGTCTTTAGCGATTAATAATCAAATACCTTCCCTTTTCCTGGGTTATCTCCTTGGGATTTGTACTCTACAGCCAGAATCTTATAACAGGATTTTTATCCATGGGTCCCTCTTTCTCTTACAGGAATTCACAGCATCAGCCACTCAAACAGCTTTCCAGATTACCAACACCAACCACACCCAACTGGCTCTCCCAGCTTCTTTTAAACTGGGCTCTAACCTGCAGCTGGGGTGATCTATAAAACCTGGACTGACCAGTGATAATTTCTCATTATTGGGGCAAAATATCTTCCCTCAAATACTCCACTCTCACAATACTGTAAAAAAACAAACATTTATTTAACAAAGACAAATGAACATTCAAACACTGTTATTGACTGGACTGTTTCTTTAAATGGAAAAATAAACCCTTGACTGTTACCGTGAACGCAAAATAAAATATAAATCATTCAAAAACAGCAAAAAAAAAAAATTAAAAATGAAGATCACTTGTTAACTACCTTAAGATAATTTTATCTACAACCTACTAGGCTAAAAATGAATTCCTAATCCTATAATAAGATGAATCCTTTTCAGTAAGGAAACTAGAAAAAAAAATATTTTCTAAATACAAAACAAACCGTTCTTCGGCTCAGTTTCAATTATAATTTACATTACTGCAGAAAATTGCTGCATGCCAGTGACAAACATTGATTTTCCATTGACTTGCCCTGGACAGATACAATAAAACTGTTTTGAAGCAGTAAATTAGCCAGAGAAACAAAAATAATATCTATTTCTGTTCAGGAACACGCAGTGAAACAAAATATCGAAACTTATTCCATCCAGGGATGCAGGAGACAAATAAATCTTGCATTAGTAGAATTGATTTTATAATTTTACTGAGGCATCATTGGTGGGGGGGAGGATATATCAAACTGTGAAGATTACATTGAGAGGAATGTTTGAAAAATGGAGCTTTCCCTGCCTGCTGTGCTCACACCATTAAAAGTATGGTTTGCTGGGCAGACCAGATTGTGAGAGATGTAGCTGGCAGAATATTGATATGGTACGAGACGGAACAGAAATAATTTTGCCATTTTATATTACAGGTGCACTTATAATTAGGCAAAATAAATACTGGAACAAAGAACACCTATAAAAACTGTTCACTGCTGGATAAATATATAATCAGTACTGGATTGTATCAGATATTTTTTGCGGATATTCTATATCAAGGATGGCGAACCTATGGCACGCGTGCCAAAGAGGGCATGCAGAGTCCTCTCTGTCGGCAAGCAAGCCATCAGTACAGACTGCGGACCTGATCTGACAGTTTTTAGGCCGGATCCGTAGCCTACACTGAAGGAGCACTCCCTCACAGGGGAGTTCTCCTCCCCTGACACGTGCGTGCTCCTCCCCCGGCACAGGCGTGGTGACGTCACTCACCAGCACAGGCACTTCGGGGGACGTGGTAAGTGACGTCACCTTTCTGGCACTCGTATTTCAGTACTTATCTTTCTAACAGTAATACTAGAAATAAATGCCGATTTGTTTAAATCCTGGTGTTTATTTTTTTTATGTTCTCTCTCTCTGTTGGTTGAAGTCAATCTGAGCTTTCTGGGGCACTGAAAAAATCATATACTGTCATGAGCGGCGCTACTCTCTGAGTACTGCTTGTGTACTGCCAGGTATAATGCTATTAAGTGCTGGCTCAAGAGTCTATTTCATCTTGCTGCATATGTCAAATTCCTGTGCTGTTCTAAAGTTTCTGCATGTTTCCAGTACCTTGCCTATGTTTCAGTCCTTTCAGCAGCATATGTTTCCACCTTATGGGTGAAATTTAATAAACTCGGAAAAGCCCGATTTCACTTTTCCGAGTTTATCCCGAGAACATCCCGGCTGTTTGTGTGGTAAAAAATCACTCAATATTTTCGATCGATATTTACCGACTGAAACTTTTCGACTGAGTTTTTCGATGGAAAGGAAGCCATACTTTACATTAGTTGTATGGCTACCTTTTTATCAAAAATTCAAGATTGAAAATCTCGATCAAAAGTTTCTTTCATTAAATATTGATGGAAAAAAATCTCACGATATTTACTGTGAGAAACTTCCAAGATCTCGCGGGAATAAACTCGGAAAAGTGAAATCTGGCTTTTCCGAGTTTATTATATTTTGCCCTTTGACTATCACCTCTGTAGCCCAGTGTTCCAGAATATCTCCAATGGAATAGCTTCATGATCTTCATGTCTGTTTCAGTATTGATTTTGCCTGGCTGGGCTGCTCCAAGTGTTTGGTGTTGCTGCTCTGTGCTTAAAGGTACACTACACTGCAAGTGATCTAGTGAGTTGTCGTTCTGCAGTTCCTTTTTTGTTAGAAGTCTCTGCATGTGTTTCAGCCAGCTTCCACCAGTGGGGGGGGTTTACCCAAGGGTCGAAACCTGGTAGTACCCCTGCCACATAGGCTTGTGGGGGTTGAAAGGTAAAGATCATGGGCTCCTTAGACTCTGTGCCTTGGTATTATCCCATGCCATAGAATACACTAATGTGTAGAGAATACACTAATCTCCTGTACTTATACTTTCCTGCACTTGTTCCTGTTTCCCATATACCTCAGTGCCTCTAGAGGCATTACGTGCTCTGGTTGCTCCAGTTCCTCGAGTGGCATCCAGTCCCATAGTACTCTGTGTACGTGTTTCCCTAACTCCACTATATCTCTGTGACAGATCCTGTAAAGTCACAGTTCAACCCCAAGAGACCCGTGACATATACCAACTTCAAGCAATTAAAGAACTGTTTGATAATAATCAGTGGGTTGTAACTCCCAAAGTTAAACAAAGTTTAACGAGATTCATCTAGGTCAGGGAGATGTGTTTTCTCCATAAAAAAATTTACAAAGATTAATCCAGAATTAAAAAGACAGACATGGAACAGTGAGTGACCCACAAGAATTCTCACAAATTCCTGGATTACTGAGAGAAATATAGAAAAATGAAATCAATACAGGTTACACAGCAGAAATCACAGTTTGGGAAATTAAATTAATGCAAAGGAAAAAGTTTAAGGGTAAACAAAGAAGATTGTTAATAATATTTTGAGCCAGCAGCTGACCACCAAGGTGAAAGGATACAACAGAGTAAACCAGTTCAAATGAACGAGAATTCATTTTGATGTGCCAAACTCTTGCAAAACAATTATGCAGGATTCTGAAACTGCAAATCAAAAACAAAATGGGGTTGAGGGAATACAGCTTGTTTATTCCCCCCCCCCCCCCAAAAAAAAAACATCTATTATAAAATGTATCGCACAAATATGCCATTAAAAGTGTAAAATAAATGGAGATGGAAGTCAGTTATGTTCAAACCATTGCCTCCATGTCACTTTGATTCACATCCTGATCATAAGGTTAACAGATCAGATGAGAATTCAGAGTGTAGCAGTTGTATATTCAGTTGTAGCAGAGAATAAGAAAATTCCTAATTTACATCCTTAATAAAACATATTTACTGCTTGTATATGAGCTTCAACTAGTTCCTCACTATATAAGTTAGTGTATTGGAGGCACCCCAGGGGGTTACTGGATATTGCTAAAGAAACACGGGACAGTAGATGACTCTGAAGTCTTACTGAGCATGTAGCACAAATGTAAGATGGGATTGAGAAAGTTATGGCCATTTTTAGAAGCATTTAAAACAGGCTCAACTGGCTTGATCAATTGTGTACAACAGACCCTTGATTTTACATAAGTTATTTGCAAGTACCATAACAGGTAATACCAAAGAAAAAACTACCTTTACCAACCAATAGGCCTTGTTCCAATACACAGTGCTTCCATTTGGTTGCATAACGTCACAGCTACATTTGAATATTTTATGAATATTATGTACAGTATAAGCCTCACAGGACATATGTCTCAAGTTACCTGGAGTCTTATTTACTTCGGAGTGGGAAACCCATTTGGACATGACATTCTGGACTCCCTGATAGAAGCCGGCTTCATTACAAACCCAAAGAGGGGTTTAGAAGTGGTCTGATATCTTTATTCGCAGGAGTATAATTATACCCTAGAATAATAAAACTGAAGCCATACAGTATTGGCCCCACTCCAGTTTAATAAACAATTCATGGCTGTCTTAAGCATTATAGGATAATGTCAGAACATACCAAGACATCAAGAAGTGTTTTATCAAAATGGAAACCAAAGGTAAAGAAACATTTCAGAAATCAAAGAGTTTTCTCTGTAAGTGGCCAGTGTCATCAAACTTTCAAAAGTACTTCAATATTATCATGTGCACTGTTGGTCGCCAAGGGTACCTCCCCAATAAAGTTAAGCAGAGGGGAGTAGTGTAAGGCTTTTGTCATAGACCCTGTCACAATTGTTTCTGAGCAAAATTGGTTCATTCCAGATGTTTTTAATGCATTCTATTACATTTTATTTATTGGTGCCCTCTAGTGAGATTTCTACATTAGTATTGTGGAGGGTTTTGTTAAGTAGAGGATGTGGCATTTTTTCAAGTTGTAGAAAATTGAGGCTGAAAAAAACCTGTTGTTTTGGCTGCTTCTGAGAACTGAGTATTAGTAAAGGATCCTAAAGGAAACACACTCACAAAGAAGGAAACACTCCTAGCTTCAGAGGAGTGAGTTAAACCACACTTGAGCTGGACAGTGACAGACTTCTACAGACAACTGCAAAGTCACACCAAGGAGTTTTCCCCACTAAATTTTTCATGTGTAGCAATTGCCTAAAATGTCCTTTAACAGCTTGCCCCAGAGCCTTATTGACTTACTACAGCCACTTCCTTTTCAGCAAATTAGCACAAAATGAGAAAATGTAAAAAAATTAGTGCAGCAGACCAGTTGGTGTGACATTGCCTGTGGTGTGAACTTTTAACAGAAGGACATATTTGATATATGGTAATCATAACTATAGATATACTCCAAGAGAATTCTGTAAAATCAGTAGATTGCAGCAGACTGCTGTTAATAACAACTAGTGTGATTGTTTCCGAACAATTTAGGCTATCATTCACCATAGTGCGAAGTGAGCTGCGAAGTGTTCGGCTCACTTCGCATATGGTGTTATGCGCATGCTGATGTCCTGCACGCCGACATCAGCATGCGCATTAAAGGGATTCCCCTCCCGGTGAGAGCACTCGAGTCTTTAGACAGTAGCTGGGGTAATTTCTGCAGTACCTTGTGTCCCATTACAGTATGAGTACTTCCCCCCTTTAAAAATACTGGATAGGAAGATCAGAGAGTGCTTTGAGAGAGTGAGTGCTGAAGACAGTGGAAAGGTCACTTTTATTAGTAAACATAATTAGGAAGCCTAGATTGTGATGCATAAAATGTTGCTTAGACTAAACTTAGAAATCTAAGAATGGAGACATATACAGCACAATAATTATATGTCTTCTTCTTAAGGTTGTTTTCCTTGATTCTTATCCTTTAAGTCTATGCCAAGGTGTTAAAATAAATGTGTTGGGGATATGGTAGGTCATTCCATTCATGAAGATGAGACATTATAAGGGGAGGAGGTAACCCTCAACCAGACAGTGGCAAAGACAAAAAATGTGGGGCTTATTCATGCAAGTTCAACCAGTAGCATAAAGACTCGAATTCACATTTATTCATTATTTCTTCATATTCGAGTATTTTGCAAACTTTGTGATGTTTGCATGACTTTGCATGTGTGTAATTCACCTAACTAATTCTGCACAGCATTATGCTCCTAATATACCAGTTTAACTTAGCCAGATCAAAGTGGGGAATTTGGGGGATGATGACAGGGCTCCTACTGTTCAACTGTCTACACTGTACTACACAAGTCTGATGTCATTTGTTTCTTTACTAAAGGAATCTGCTGCTTGGTGAATAAGGAGTAGGAAATTCACAACTATTAAAGGGGAACTATAATCAGTTTACATCTTTTGATATGCAGCACTATAGTTTAGTGAGCAGTGTTTGTCCTCAGTAGTTGTTTCATGTGACGCAAAATGATTGAGTAGGCAGCACTGATAAACCCCCATACCAGGAAATGTGTGTAATGTGTACTGGCCAGTTTTCCATGAAAAGGTAACCTCCCCCGGACATTTTTGCCCTACTTACTATTTAGCACATGTGCATAAGTTATCTTATCGTCTGTAATCTCCTGCTTTCCAAATGTAAACAATGAGGCCAAAAGGTCAGCACACTGTTTAACCAATAGCAATTAGGCAGCTTTTTCTTCTCATGTTGCCTAACTTTGTAGAGGGAGGACAAAATGTCAGTTCTTAGAAAAATTATTTAAGAGAAACAAACTGCAAGTATTATTTCTTCACTAAACTTTTTTTTTTCAAATATTTGTGTCAGCAATTGGCTTAGTATAAAGGAGTTTTACATGTATGTGTGTATCTATATCAGCACTATAGTGCCCCTTTAATGCGTATCAACTCAAAGTGACTCAAATACATTACATACTGTATAATAAATAAGCTCTACATGTGTATTTGAAATAGTGTAACTCCAATATAGTTGTGGTATTGTGAGTCTTTAATTTATTGCTAAGGCTGTGCTACTGGGTGAAAATTACACCTGTGCTTAATTAATCTGAGATTTTTATGATCTTGTTTCAAAAATAATCCAGTTCTTCCTTGAATATCTAATACATATCAGCTCAAACCTCTGTGGCACCAAAATTCATTATTATACATCTCTTACTGTGAAGCACCCTTTCTGTTTCTCAAGGTGAATCCTCTCTTCTATAATCTGAAGGAATGAATTATAGTTCTCTCTACATTCCTGTGAACAAAGAGATCCCAAGAGAATTGTTTACATTGACCAGAGTGGTTTCATTCATAGATATTTAATTCCATCAAAACCACATCTGTTCCAATGAGAGCAAACTGTGCTTTCACAGGATCGCTCACAGCTAAAAAATATTCCATGGTCATTTTTAATTTACCTGACAGTCTCCAAACATCTTGCAGCTCAATAATTTATCCTAAATGATAGTGATCCCTTGAGGTTATCTGCAATTAACCCATTTTATTTGAATTCAGCATTAGAAGCATTTAGATAATGTCAGCCCATTTACTATACAATAAAATGCAGCGTATAGTTATTTGCTTTGATGAGTGTAGAATTTTCCTTGCTATTTACCTATCAGTATAGACTATTGAGCATACTCCACGGGTGTTTACTGAAACACTGAAAAAAAATCAGCCAATGTTAACTTCAAGGTCGTTTGTGTGTAATCTAAAAAAAAGTTAACTCCAAAAACCAGAGAAAGCTGAAAACAAAAATAAATGTTCAGTTAGTAACCACCATAGTGCATTGTTCCAACAGCTTTGTACAAGTTACATTTTTTTTATCATCTTGTGCCATTAATTTAGTTTCTCATAAGTGGTTTATACTTCAGGCTGAGAAATTAGCTGACTGAACTGCAACATTTACTTTATGTGCCTCTGATTGCCAATAGTAATAGAACTTTTAAAGATTTCTCAAATAACAAAATATTATTCATAGGAGAATATGAAACCTGGAGAATTTAACCTGACATTTACTAAACTAACACTTTAACAAGTAAAAATTAACTATGTATGCATGTTTAATTTAGCGATGTCAGATTTGGTGGAAACCCCAACAAAAATTAGGGTGTGGGTCCCTTAAGAAAGGATTGGGGCCAATTTTTTTTTTTTACAATTTTAGTATTCCCCACCACCATCAGGGGATTGGGAGAAAGGTAGGGGTTATTTACTGTATAGTACTGACCCCTGGATCAGTGGATCAGTATTGCATCTTATTTTTCCTCTTCACCACTAGGCATTTAAGTGAGGGTAAAGAGCCAGATGCACTTGGCCCCTGATCCAGAAAATGTTTCCTGGGGATCCATGAATAATTACATGGGCACAAATCATTAACAGCATATTAGTCAAAAACCTGAGCCACAAACCACAGAGGCAAGGTCACTCTGATCCACAGCTAGCAATAAAGGGGTAATATATTTTTTCCTACTTCCTTGATGTTTACATTTTAATTTATTTCATTTACTCGTTTTGCATGTTCTTGATATATTTGTTTCTGAATTTGGCTGCTTGGATACTTTGTAGCTGGCAACTTGGCTATATTGGAAACAAAGGTCACAAGCTACATAAAATATCGTTATTTTTGGGTTTTTTGTTTGTTTTTGTGTTAATTAAAAGAAATCAGAATCCAAAACCAAAAAAAGTTTGGGCAGAGGCTCACACACATATCCAATTAAAAATATAGCATTGGTTATTCATACAAATAAAAGTGAAACTAATATATAATAATACATAAAAGAATATATTAGAGTGCAATGAGATTACTCAGCCATGGCAACTGTTACATTGCACTGATATAAACTCTGAACAAATTAATTAGTGATTTTGATAACTTAAAATGAGAATTACTAAAAGAGAAAGACTTAACTACCCTGTCTGTGCACTCAGGAGGACCTTATTGTTGGTCTACAACTCCAGCAATGTAACGGCAGCACCGAATCATTTAAATAGGTATAGATTTCAAATAAATTTCTTTAAAATAATCTGTTTATTACATGTAAGTATTTATTAAAGCTAATTCTTATTAGATATAATTTAGTTTGTTAATTGTGTTTAAATGTATTGGATATTGCTGTCACACTTATTTTGCTCCTTCTAACTTCAGGTGAAGATCTAGAGCACACCCAAAAATATCCTCTATAGACGCAATGATTATTTGGAATGAATTGACCTTTTAATGCCATTGACTAAATCCACCAATTCTCGTTCTGTCACTCAAGCATCAGAAACTTTGCTACACTGTAAAGAAATTCATATTAACTAAAACATCTCAAACAAGGTTCTTATTTAAAAAGCCTTTGTCTCAAAAATAGAAACTAAGAAATGTACAGAAACTCACTACATTCAGTTGTTTTTTTTCTGAAAGTTGAATTATTATTACAAAAAAAAAAAAAAAACATAAGTAAAAGAAATTGCTTTATTATTTTAAGGTTGGAACAATACAATTCATTTGTCTATTTGCAGTTCAATCACTATCTTAAAGAGGTCTCCAGCCCCTCTGCTTTCCTCTTTTAAATCCATTAAAACTAAAATAATCATATTAAACAGAAATTATTTACTTTTAAAACATTTTTTTTTTAAAGAGGTTACATACAAAGGCCAAAATACTGTTGGCAATCTTTTCTTGGCTGCTCACTACTATAAAATGATGTTTTATATTTAGTTGCCAGAGACTGGACAGCTTACCCACCCTCCATTAGCTACAGGTGCAGAAACATGCAGATCCCTGGGGAGCAGCATTAATACATTTTAAAAGTAAACCAAGCCAACTGTTGAGGGAATTTATTTGTCATATTTTATAATATATATATATATATATATATACTGTATATATTTGCAGCTGAGGCTAGAGATCCCCCTGAACACAGAATTGTAAGAATAAAAATTAAATTAAGGTAATAAAAAGTAATGTTGCATCGGTGACATCATTTTAAAACATCAGAGATATGATGTGTTGTAAAGTGTAAATATTTTAGTCTAAAGTGGAAACATTTCCTCTAGATCTTTTAGAGCATACAAATTAAAAATGTCAGCCATGATGCAAAGCTCAAGTGGACTCAAATGGCAGCATGTTTCTTACAATATCAACAAAGTGTGTACAGTAAAAAGACAAAATACAGTTTGCATTACAAAACTCTGTCATTGTTTCCACATGCCACCCTTCAAAAATACAGTTATGTTGCATCTTGAAATTTACTGCAAAAAATGTAAAAATAAGCTACAAAAATTAAATCATTGCCATTTTTTAGCATGTTTTCTAAAGTGATTTATTGAATGCCCCTTTTATTGCTTACAAACCTAAACTAAAAGTATCTTGATGCATTGGAAATAAACAATAATCTGTTCTAGAACTATAACACACACATCATTACTATGCAGTATCCCAGATAGACTAATAGCTACATTTCCAGAACAGCTAGGTTATAATAGGTTTCCTATCTTTCTGATGCAATCTGGTAGGCCTTGGTTTAGAAATGTTCTAGAGGTTTAACTGTCTACATCTTGTCTTTAGAGACTTACAGCATATTTACCAAATTTCAAAATTTATTCACAAAAATCCTTTATTGTTAGAAATTGGCTTTGCATGAAAATGAACCCACTTGTTATCTCATTATGATAACACAAATGTGTTTATTACATTGCTTGATGAATATCAATCTACACAAACTGTAATGCAAACATAGTACCAGATGGCACTCATCATATCTGAATTAACACATTCAAAAACACATAAATTTCATCTTTTCTGAGATGCAACTTGTATAATTGCATAGAATGGGAAGTATATTCTTTTGAATTAAGAAAGGATATTCTTCAACATTTGTCAGATTCACCCACTTCAATCATAGAGTAACAATTAAGGAATTGGACATCTACAAATAAAATCCAAGCAGGATATTCTCAGACGATACCATTCTTATAGACTAATAACCTTATTTGAGCAAACCAAACATATTTTTCCTAGGCAAGAGATTTCAATATTTCATTTTTAATTTTTTTGTTGTTTTTTAAAGTAAAATAAAAGGAACATTACCATCAGCTAATTCTAATGGTCACAATTTAAGGAATTGTTTTTTTTTGTAATATAAATAGGTGTTATTTATTTATTTTCAGCTGTATTTAATTAACTCTCTCTCTATCCTATAGTTTCTCTGAAGAAGACTGGTGGGAATCTTAGGTCAAGCAAAGGAGTATATTGATGATGAGTATGGTGAACTTACTTTCTCTAAAAAGATTTCTCAAACCTGTTAGACAGATTGCTGACTTGAAATTCCAACTGTTCTGCTGCAGAAGAAGTATGCAAGAGAGGAGCAACACTTTTTAGATTGATTATGGACTAAAAACAGGTAAAATATATATGAATGTTTTTATTGCTCTCTTGATCTTGAAGGCTAAAATAAACCTGTTTTGTCAAATGAAAATAATTAGTAACAATTGTGACGGTATACAGTGATAGATCCAATTGGATTTGACCCCCATAACCCCAGACCAGAAATTCAGTAGTTTAGTGTAATTAGAATATCATATTTGGCCTGTAGATATGTTCCATTATTCCATCACTGGTCAGGTCTTAACAGTTCAAGGTGTCTCATTACTTGTTGTATTACCCTTGTTGACATAGAAGGGGCGTTGCTGGCTCTGTAAAAAAAAAAAAAGAAAAGGTTTAGTTTGTTGTAGTTTAATTAAAGTCATCCAGATGATAAGTACGGAAGCAAACGAACATATGTTGTGAACAGACACAAAGAAACAATCTTATTTCTTAACATTTACAGCCATGCAGAAGAAAGAAAGAGGTGTGTTATCATCAGGTTGAGGCATACAGGTAACTTTGGTTTAAGGGTGTTTATGCAGCTACCCAAATTATTCTATTATTTCCAAAAAAGCAGAAAGAAGTGCACATACAAAACAAAACAATATGGTGCAGTATTTCTTGAAAAATATATTTCTATCACCAAGTGAGACACTCCTTTAATCTGGATACTGGGTGTCTCACTGGGTGATATAAATATATTTTTAAAGAAATACTCCACCATATTCTTTTGTTTTGTGTGTGATTCTTCTCTCTGCTGATTTCTGTTTTTTAAATATATGTGAAATAGAGCTATAGAAGGTGGATAGCCCTGTAAAGTCGTTCCAAGAAGCTGCCTGCCTCATGTGGAGATTATTTTAAAGAGTGACTCTGGACTCTTTCTTTATGTGATCATTTTTGGATATTTAAAGATAAGGGATTCATGTTGTAAAGGAGAACTATGGTGTAAATTGATACTTACCTGATCAATCTATCAGCAGCACACATCAATGGGGCTAAATTTATTAAACTTGGAAAAGCCATTTCAGCTTTTCTGAGTTTAATCGGGAGAAGGCTTTGAAGTTTCTCCTGGTAAGTATTGTGAGTTTTGCCATGAGAAACTTTTATTTTATTAAATATATCCATGGAAAGGGTAGCCATACAGCATAGCTACCTTTCCATGGATATATTCAGTAAAAAAAGTTTGTCACAGAAAGTATCGCACGAGGCAAATCTCGCGATACTTACTGGGAGAAACTTCAAAGCCTTCTCCCGAGTTATTAAACTTGGAAAAGCGTAAACGGCTTTCCGAGTTTAATACGTTTTTCCCATAATTATAAGTGTACTGCTGCTAGATCAGTATTCATCTGACAATTAACAGCCCAGGATTGTCAGGTGAATACTTCACCACTCCTCCTCGCTTCCGGGCTAAGTGAGTGATGTCAATCCATCACGCAAATCAATCTGCACATGCTCAGTTGGTTAATTTCTGTGAAACTTGGGAGGGGGTGGTCTATTTCTACATAACCTGGAAGTGAGGAGGAGTGGAGATGTATTCATCTGACGATCCTGGGCTGTGGATTGCCAGATGAATACTGATCAAGCAACAGTACACATAGTGTACCTTCACACACACACCAAGTTCACCTTTAAATGTACAGTGTATCTGTATAATTTGTACACTTGATTTTATCGTGTAGTATATTAGTTGCAGCACTGTGTGATTGCACGATCCTTGTTTCAGAGTTTTTTTCACATATTTTACTGAGATTACTCTTACCTTAAGTCCCCATAATTATAATACTATTAGGGTTGTTCTCCCTTCTAATATGAAATGTTTTTTGTATGTTGTTGATAACAGTATTAACAATCAATGTACATTTGCTTTATTTAGATTTAGATTTTTCTTGTTTATATCTAAGATGAAGAAAAGAGAAATTTAAATAATCCAATAACCACAGTCCGCGGAGTGTTGCTTACCAAGAGCCCCTGCTTGGACGATTTCCAAGTTTGGGGTAAGGGCTTGGGTGTCTGGTGTCTTGCCATCATTGGATATACTAGAAATTAGAACAAGAAAGAAAGTTTGTCATTGTGTTTAATCATTAGGCAACCAATGGTTTTACTCAATAAAGCAGACAGTCCAATATTTGCAGCATTAGTTATAGCTAAGATTAGTGTAAATAGACATTGAGAGTATTTATAAGAGGGAATAATTATTGAAAACTGAAAAAGTGTGGATTTGTTCTGCTTTTTGCAACTTTGACCACTTTGCCTACTTAATTAATATATTGCTGCAAACTTTTTTAAAAAAAGGGCCATTTTCTCTATGTTTTTACCAGCTTTATTTTCAGTTAGAGTTTGCCACTCATCACCTGTCATCAATTTGTTATTACCTATGGGGCAATGATGAGATGGAAAAAAATCTAGTTAAAATTGTGTTCAAATCCATCAAAATAAAACTGAACAGCACACTCTCATGTCATGTTTATTTAATCAAATGTTTAATGAAAAATATATAAATAAATATCATGAAAATCATATGACTCTAAGCAACATAGCACTTTTGTGGGTCAGCAGAAATGATAAAAGACTATTAAACACTGCCTAGTTTATCATAGTATAGCCCACCTATCAGACCTCTGATTCAGAATGACAAGAAGCAGGAAGATGCAGTCATTACAGCTCCTCCAATCATAAGCTCCAAATCAGGATGTTGCAGGAATCTGGTTGGAGTCTAGCAAGTGTTACCATGGCACTTTTTTTGAGCGCACAATGTGCTTCCAAGTTGCAACACAACTGGATTGTCAAAGAAATACATTGATAAGCAGTAATTATAATAATGATATGCCTCACCACTCAGCTACTAGTTTTTCCCTATACTGTGGTTTGGGGCTACTTTTTTCCACTTTGTGTGCCCCACTGCATACATACTTGGTTGGCTACACACCAAGATGATAAATGTAAGTGTTACTTAAATACTACTTAAATTCTATTATACCGTAAGAAACTGTAAAAGCCATATTGATAGAATCTTACACAAAGAATACCATACACCTAAAAGGAATTTTGTTAACAGGGTTGCAAGTTTAAACCTTTTGAAATGAATTAATAAAAAATATGAAAAGCTGATGTAAAGCCTGGGGCACATTAATAGAAGAATTTATTTCAGAGAATTTGGATAACATATGTTCAAGGTATAATCACAAACATTCTATCCTGCAAATAATCTAAATATATCTGTATATGTGATAAGGATTAACAGTAGTAACTGACAAGCAAGGTGTCAAAATGAGCGTGTTACCATTTAACTATTTCATTATGGAAAACATATTTTAAGATAATACAAATTCAAATGACCCATCAAGTCCAACCAGGGGACAGTAAATGTATTTTTAAAATAATAAAAAAGTAATAATTTTTATAAATCTTTCAGATTTTTTTGGAGGTTCAAAATAAATAAGCAGTAGAGCTTGCCAGGGCAATTGAATGGCTCCCAAGACAAAGATGGCAAGTGCCCTATGCAGTACAGTGATCCCCACCTCCATTTGTGCTCCATGGAGTGCAGTATTTCCTCCCCTATAATACCCCATACAGTAAAGCAGTTTTTTTCCCCATAGTACAGCATACAGTTCAGTGGTTTCTCCTATTGTACCCTATATAGTGCAGCAGTTCCTCCCCCATAGTACCCCATACAGTTCAGTGGTCTATCCTATTGTTCCCTATATAGTGCAGCAGTTCCTCCCCCATAGTACAGTGCATCAGTTTTCTCCATAGTGCTTCACAGAGTGAATTAATTTCCCCCATAGAGTTCCATACAACGTAGCAATCAATCTCTGATAGAATGCCCCCCCCCCACCCCCTTAGTGCCCCATAAAGTGGAGTGCAACTTAAAGGAACATCCATTGGTTGGCAAATGACAGTTTGCAACAGCACTCTTAAGGCTGGCATTAGCACTGGTGCAGACTGAAAGGAGCCTGGAACGTTGCATTTATTTAAAAGTTTGCTTGCATCGCTGACCTGCGATTGCTTATGGCAGCGCCCAAGATGGCTGCTCATGCTGCCTACCCCTTTTCTGTTACTTTATTATTTCAAGTATATTATGCAGACTTCTTATAGTTTTTTGTAAATATGTTACAGCTAGCTTTTTTAGAGTCTGTAAATAATACTATAGGAGAATAGTGAGGAAAATTTGATATAAGAAATGCAGACTTACAGATCACTAAGGCTCTCTATGCATTAAAGAGCTATGCTTGTATGCTGAGCAGGCATTTATAGATAAAAGGGAAGTAAACCATTCTTATACATTAGGTATATTTTTACTTTAATTTTAACAAAGTATGATCTAAACAAAGTTAAAATAGTCTTCTCAAGTCCCTAAAAAAAAATATATAAAAATGAATTCCTCCTGACTGGAGACTGGTAGTGTTTGAATAATATAAATAAGTAGATTTTCCTACTACATTTTATTCTGTCTCCTGCCAGTTGAAGAAATAATTGTATTTCAGCAAATTTCACTAAAATGTATATTTTTCCAAATTTACTGTAATTAAATAGTTAAGTTATTTAATTGGCAATGTTCTGCAAACATTGTTTGATCTGCTTTGTAAAATTAAATAAATGAAAGCAAATTAAATGTCTCCTGAGTCCTGACCTATTACAATGCATAACTTGGCTTTTAAGTTTAATGCCGTGAATGTAAAAAATTGTGCCCACTGTACAGTTGGTATGGATACAGTTAACATGCAACTATGACATTAAACAATTTTCAGGCTTTTTCAATGCTAATTTCTCCCTGAAATTTTGCTGTTGATCAAATGGAAAACCCTGGCGACCTGCTCTAACTCAGTTATTGTATTCTTGTGAAATAACACAGCTACTCGTATTAGGATGT
The DNA here is from genome assembly GCA_019650415.1 of Pipa parva. Classification (NCBI taxonomy): domain Eukaryota; kingdom Metazoa; phylum Chordata; class Amphibia; order Anura; family Pipidae; genus Pipa; species Pipa parva. Next base: position 30,146 of record WMED01000674.1, read on the forward strand.
ATAATTGAATAAGTCTTATTGAACTGCACAGTCTGAATCCACTAGTTCTGCACAATGGTTCAATAAGAATGTTCTCAGTTATATCATGTAATTATATTACTGATTGGTCCCAAATATGTTATTAGTAAAATTTGTATGCTGAACAAATGTATCTGCTCAGAGATGGAACATGGAAATGCCAGTGAGATTACCTTACCATAATAAAAGAACAAAGAACATTTATCTCTGATATAACAGAATACAGCAGCAGGGATGGTGGAAGGAGATAAAAAAAGAGAATGCCTTGCATTGTAGGTACTTAATCATAGGCAAACTCGTTTTGTACACAAGGTAGGAAAGCGTTAAATGTAATTCATACATTCCGAAATACAGTAAGAGCAGGGCTGGAAATGTTGTCATCTTAGGTCATTGTGAATCCCCAATCCATACAACATCATACCAGTATCTTATTATATAGCCTTCGATTGTGAGCTTTTGTGATAAGGGTCTAGTTGTGCCACTGCCTGAAAGTAGAAAAGCAGCACAGACACGGCTTGTGCGCCTAGAAGACTAATGCACAGGAGCCGCGCTGCCAGGTAAGCAGCGGAAAGAGCTGACCGTAACAGTATCTTCACGTGAAACAAATGAGGCATCAAAGGATTCCCAGGAAAAAATGCCCAGACTCTTTTTGATATGCATGAGATCTTCTGCTTTTGGAGAGAGATTTGTTAAGGTTTAGGGAAGAGGAGGCTAAAGTCTGCTGGGTGGGGCTTAGAGGTTTGCAGTGGGCAGGTATGTACAAGCTAGTGGACAGAACCCTATTGGCATGCCCCCCACAAGGTATTTTAGTAATACATGCTGGAGGTAATGATTTAGGGTCACTACCTTTGAAATACTTAATCAAGGATATAAAGCATTTATGTCTATCGTTATGGGCCAGGTTTAAGGGGCTAGTTTTAATTTGGTCAGAAATCATCCCTAGATGGGTGTGTAGAGGGGCAAAATCACATACCGCCATAAATAGAGCAAGAATAAAAGACAATAAAACAATTTCTAAGTTCATTGTCAATAATAGGGGTATAGCAGTCAGGCATAAGGAATTAGAAAGAGATAGGGCCCTTTTCCGCCCGGATGAAGTGCATCTGAATGAGATAGACCTGGACCTGTTTAATCTGGAGTTACAAGGGGCCACAGAAATGGCTATAAGTTGGTGGCGGTACACCTCGGCATGAGGGAACATGCCAGTTTGGGTTGGCGGGGGATCGTGTCAGTCTGCCCGGTGGATTTTGGAAAATGGAAAAATTGGAGATATGGTATGACTGGAAAAAGGAGAATATTTGGTATGGTTTATGGTTTTTACGGTATATGGATTGGTCTCCTCGATGGGCGGGGTCCCTATGTAGGAGTTGGAACGGTCCTGGGTGTGAGGACCCATCTAACGTGTTCACTGAAGCCAGATTGGGAGGCAGCTAGTGAAGCACTGGAATTTTTAAGAGAAGAAGACTGACACGATCCTGGCTGAAGATGGACATTTCGGCAATATATTTATTACGTGTGTTTGAAATTTAGAAAAAGAGAGAAAAATATAGTCACAGCTGGTGGTTAACAAAACTGTACTAATAAATGCTGTGGCCAATTTTAAAATTCAGTTAATGGTGTCCGTTTCTGTCTGTTTTCAAAAAAAAGAAAAATGGGTAAAGAAAGGGGGGATATCAGGTCAGGAATGCACAGTCCATGAATTCTCCATTTTAACAGCAATCCTCTCATCCCCATTCTACTTTATTTTCATGGTGGAACTGGGGCTGAGAAGAAAATGACTTGTTTTACAAACCTAAGTATTAGTTTTTAAGCAGTTGGTCATTGATCTGTATTATTACATTAGTTTATATGTTTACCACTGATATGCCAAGCTTGCAATAAGCATCATTATTTTTACCATTCATTAAGGTTTTAGTGTAAGAATTATATAATTGTTTTTTTTAAATATTCAGTCATTTATTGGTTTTATGAAGTATTTTATGACGTATTATATATATGTCAAAGGAATTTAACATTTTTTTTTTAATTATTATCAAGGTACTTAATTCATTATTTAAGAATTTTTTGGCAAGGTTCCTTACTCTATACTTTCCTTATTTTTAGTCAAAAAAAGAATGTTGAGGCGAGGCATTAAGGGGGGAATTCACCAAGCTCCGAAGTGAGGC
>WMED01000675.1:5416-31382 GCA_019650415.1 Pipa parva
GCCCCCACAACCCCACTGTGCTGCCAGCCCCACAACCCCCTCCTTACTCCATGTTATTTGAAGGGGGAGCTCTATCCTAGTCCTCGTCTCCCCCTTTTTTGTTCCTACCTTGTACCTGGCCCTGCTCAGTGTGCTTTAAAGCTCACTGTTACAGCACTCCTCACTTCCTCCCCCACCGCTTACTGATGATGTCTGTTAACATCATTATTATGCGCCGGGGGAGGGAGAGAGAAGCGCTGTAACAGTGAGCTTTACAGTACACTGAGCCGGGCCGGATACGAGGTAGGTGGTGGTAGGGAAAAGGAGGTGGACGAGCGCCACGATTGCACCCTCTCCTGCAACTTCCTCTACCGCTAGTGCCGGCCCGGCGATAGGGGCCGGGTAAATGGCCTCAGGGGGCCGGATGCGGCCCGCAGGCTGTAGTTTGGGGACCCCTGTCCTAAATCCTTGAATGGTAGTGAATTGTTTGGTAAATACAAAGCTATGTATTCACCCCAGTACACCTTGGTAAATTGTCACTTCGACACATAATAATTACTTGAATTGTTTTTGCATTCATGGCCAATAGATGAGAAGATGTACAGGAATATAAATACTCAGTTGGTGTAATGTGAACAGTTGCCCTTGGGGCGAAATTTATAAAGCTCGAGGAAGTCAATTTCGATCTTTGAATTTTATCAATGTAAAAAACCAAATGCCCAATCAAAAAATATCGATTGATACTTTTAGGTAAGCTAAAGTTAGCAATACTTAGCTAATGATGATTGCACACTACACAATAAACTGCTACTGACACATCCATGACATCACTATTGGAAAACTGACCCGGTTGCAAATTCACTCTGATAATTCTCTGTTTAGTGAATAAGGAGTAGAGAATCAGAGTGTAGAAACTCAAAGTGATGCGAGTTCACTCAGAGAGTTGAATTCTCAATTTGATAAATAACCCCATTAATATTATACTAGCCATGACTAAAGACCTGAAATCCAGAAAAATGAATACATATAAAACTATTAACAAACAAAGCTGCCAGATATAAGGTGAATTTTAAGCTTGTTCTGTTCTGGTGGCTTTGTTTGCGAATATATTTTTCAGATATATATGAAAATACTGTAGAAAAGATGCAGTTATGTAACTGTCATTTGCCAGTTCCAGACAGAAAACATTACCTTAGAAATAAACGTGCCTTTGTTATTCCAAGAAGTGTTACATTGTCACCCTCTACTAGGATTAAGCAACCCTCTCGCAGTCCCTAAAAAAAAAAAAAATTATCAAAAGACATATACATCATCTAATAATTAGGAATATTTTTGTTTTGTGTTACTATTAAGGCATATAAAAAAAAACTTAAATTTCTTGAAATTTATTATATATATCAAATAACAGTGTCATCTGCAGCAAGAAAAATTTAGAAGTGCAAAGGAAAAGCCATATTTGCATTCTGCAAATAGGAAAGGTTAAAATGGGTAAATGAGACATTGAGATTGGATTTTGCACAACTGGAAAGTTGATAAAAGCTGGATGAGTCTGTGGGGGTAATTCAGGAAAGTGCGAACTTACCTGGTGATCCTACGATTCACCTCGCCGAGACTAGTACACGCTCCCTGCTCTCCTGTACGCGGAGATCAGCGAACGCTTTAAAAGGTACTACAGCTCGGCGAGGCGACTCGAGTGGTTGCGAGGTGAGCCAAAGTACCTTTTATAGCGTTTGCTGATCTCCGCGTGCAGGAGAGAAGGGAGCGCGTACCGGTCTCGGTGAGCTGATTTGAAGCATCGCCAGGTAAGTTCGCACTTTCCTGAATTACCCCCATTGTGGTTATTCAAAGTCTGAACAGTTGTATAGAAGTACAAATTCGTGATCATTCGATGCTTCTCCAAGTTATCCAAGGGGCTTATTCATGAAAGTGATAATCTGACTGTTGAGGTGAGTCACTTCAGCTTGCTACTCTTCAGTTCTCTATTCCTTATTCATTAAACAAGGGATTTTTCTTGACTGCGTCAGTAGCCATCTCTTGCTTAGTGTAGCGTAGTCAATCAGACAGCAGGAGCCATCAGCCCCCTAATTTGCCACTTCAGTCTGGCGAAGTAAAACTGGCAAACGCCCTTGTCGAATTCACCACTATGACAGACTCCAACGTTTGATGAATATTCAAATTACCTATGCACACGCATGTAAATTGGTGCAGAGTGCTCCATAAGTCTGCAACTGAGATAAACTGGCAAATTGATTCAAAGATTGCTGTGGCAAATAAATGTGAATTCACACCTTTACACAACAATTCAGAAGGAGGTTATTCACTAAGGTGTGAAGTCGACTGTCAAATTCAGAAACAGCGGATTCCCATAGCAAATCTGCGACAATTTTTCAATGTTAAGATTGCGACAATTTTCCCATAATAAAGTCGCGACTGTGACAATATTTTCATAATAAAGACGCGGCTACGACAGTAGCAGCCTATTGCGACTGTCTTTATCTGGTGAATTTGCACCCATTTGGACTTTAGTGAATAACCCCCGCAGACTTTCGTGAATAAGGTCCAAAATCTGTTATATTTGAATAGCTCCAACGATGTTTACTTCCTTGCCAAGGGAATCTGCTGTTTAGTAAATAAAGAGATAGATACATAGACTGACATTGTATCAGCTCAACATTGTATTAACCAACAAGTCCCATTTTTTGTAAATTATGCAGAAACACTAAGGTTTCAGTAAAATTAATATATAATCTGAAATATTGCCCTATAGACACTAAAAAAGCATAATTAATATTGTCTGAATACCTCGGCCAGGGCCACACTGGCTGTTTTGTGGCTGAGCTGTTTTTATTTATGTTCAGTATTATCCAGGGCGCAAAACAAAATAGCCTGTGTGGATTATCTCACAGGAAACAATGAATATATGTTCTATATTTCCAGATCAGCTTCAAAACAGAGTGTGGTCTTCCCAATCCTAAAGCCTTATATTTTGATTGTTGAGTCATACCAGGAGGAGTTTAACAACAATTGAAGGTAAGCAAGCTATTTATCTCCATTCTGCTGGGAAAATAATTATTTATAAAAATAATCTACTTATGCTTCATTATTTTAAATGTTGTTTATGACCTGTCTATGACCTTAAGTGGAAAACCAAAGTCATTACTGGTGCATTATACATTAGACCTGAACATAACTTACAAGGACTGGGGTATCTACCTCCTCATGATATTGTGTGATACGCTGCTCACGTGTCTCCTGCAAAGATAATATTAAAATAAAAAATAATTACATTACAATAACATCTTGAAATGCATGTTGAATTCATGCAGTATTCAAATTAGCACAAACTATCAGATTTATTAATGCACAGCACTACTTTCCCTGCCACATCTTCCAAAACACTTGAGTGTCATATGAACAGAGTCAATTATAAACTAGGCTACTGCCTAGGGCCCAGCCACATGTATCCGCACCTGTGCTCAAGGTAAGGAGTTCAAGAAGGGTTTCCGACAACCTGTTTTTTATTTGAAGAAGGAAGGAATTTATGCATGACACTGTCTGCCAGCCTCATTTTATTAATGGATTATTATTGGTATTTATAGTCTAATGATCCAGCACTTTCTTTGACACAATTTATTAACCTTCTGTCTGTGTATGTCAGTCTCCTTCCCATTTAGATTGTAAGCTCTATGGGGCATGAGTTTCCATTATCTTGTTTCAATCACAGCCTGTTACTTAGATTGATGTATTCTCTTGATTTTATGCTTGTAATTTAATTTGCTAGTACTATGCTAAGCACTTGTCCCATATCTGTATTCTAACTGTATTTCTGAATTACCCAGTGCTGTGTAACTTATTGGTGCTTTAAAAATAAAAATATACATCCATGCACCTTTATAGTGAAATATATGCATAATAATGTTCTTGCCCAAGATGAACTATAAAGTTAAGCACTTTATAAATTGAATGTGGACATACCCCCATGTGCTTGCTGTTTGCATCAGGATCCAAATAATGAGGATTAATGTTGAAAGGCAACAACCCAAGGGCTTGTAGAGAAGGTGGGTACACTATTGGCATGTCATTGGTTGTGTTAATGCTGACAGTAGCAACATTAGTACCAGCACTGGAGCCAATGTAGGGAACACCATCCTAAAAGCACAAAGCACAAATACAATTATCCAAGTGTGAATTTCCCTGCCAAAGTGAGTTCACTATACAGTACATTATGACAATTTGCCAGTACTGTAGCCAATTTTGCCTATTCATGAAACTGTGTATTAACGGTGTAATGTGGTAAATAGTCAAGTACTGATTCTATGAATAGTCTGGAAAATTAAAGCAGTGGTGGACTTTACTGAACTCGACCAAAATAGGTGTAGTGGCCAAAAGTGACATCATTTTTACATTAATGAAAATAAAAGGACAGTGATACCATTTTGCCATGTTAGCACATTGTTGCCATATTTTAAATAGGTGAAATCTATACATAATCCAAACCAATAATCTAAGTCGCACCACATTTTCAGCAAAACAGGGATAAAGAGAACAGAGAGACATTAGCTGTTCACGCACTTCTATGCCACATAAGAGAACCCACCTCAAGCACTCTTTTCCGGATGGCTGGTATCAAACCCTTATCATACAGAGTTTTCAGAAGCCGGAATGTATTGCCACCTCCTGCAAGAAAATATTTTAAAAGTGCCTTTTTTGACTCCCAGGGCTTTACTGGGGAATTTGCCTATAGCAAATTAAAATCCCACCCCTAGAACAAATTTCTCAAAATGTGCCAAATGAAAACACTGCAGTTATCAGAGAAATTGCAAACATTTTTGTCTGCATTGCAGTCAATATACCCACAAGGCAGTTATAGTATATGGCATTAGTTAACAAGTGAGCAGGCAAGCAAGAATAAATAAGAGGTCCAAGGGCCGGGCCGAGGGGTAGGCAGCCGCCTGGGGCACTGCTAGAAGTGGGTGCTATCTTGGTGCTTGCCCCCCTCCTTTTCCCTGGCCTGGCTGTGTCTGCTCTAGCATTTAGCACTACATATTGATCCTCCCAACAGCACTGCCTTTAACTTCTTAAGGAAGTTACAGGAAGCATTGGGGAAGGATCAGTGTAGTACTAGGCACTAGAGCAGACAGAGTCAGGCCAGGGAAGAGGTAAGTAGGGACAGGGAAAAGGATGAGCACCAAGATAGCGCCCCCCCCCCCCCCTCCTTAAGAGGACATGGAGTAGGGAGGGAGTTGTGGGAGCAGCACAGTGTTGGATGGGGACTTGTGGAGGCAGCACAGTGTTGAGAATGGGGGGTGGGGGAGGGGTTGTGGGGGAAGCACAGTATAGTGATAGGTGGGGTTGAGTCAGCATATTATCTAGAAAGTGAAGGTTGGGGCACCACAATATGGAGAAAGGAACTTGAAAATTGAAGAGATACACACTACCTTGCACCACTTTACCTGCTGTGGAGTAGTGCACTATATGGGGGTACTGATGCAGTCTATGGGGCACAATGGATGGGAGACTGTTGGGGGGGGGGGCACATTTTGGCATTGTTATGTAGGGCGCAATTAAACCTTGTATCAGTACTGAGTGGTCCATTAAACCAAAGCCATGGGTCACCATCAATACTGTGATAATCCCTATTAACATTCTACAAAAAAAGTTACAATCATACAAATGTAGAAGTCACAGAGTATTTCTCCTACTTGTAGCAATTATCCATTAGATGTGCCATATGGTTTCTGCTATCTGCTAATATCCAATGCAGACTGCTTGCTATACCAGAGATCTGCCTGACAAATTATGTCTAAGCCTGGAACTCTCCAAGGATCAATGAGTAGCCCCCACGGAATATCCCTGGAGAAGTCACCATAGGTACACCCACTGTGGTTAAAAAAAGTCTGTGCCCAGCAAGAAGTAGCTCAGATGGTGAGCACATGATTATGCAAAGGGACCAGCTACCAACATAACTTCAAACTAGTTCCCAGAAAGAGCAACCCACAGTATGAAGTTATAGGTGTGGACGCACCATCTAAAGTAGTGCAGTAGTACTCAAAGTGTATTGGCAATAGTGGCAGCTCAGCTCACTGAGGAGGAAGTAAGGTAGATTTTAGATTTAGAGGTGCTAATTGTCACCACAGACAAAACAGTGTGTAGAGTAGGGAGACCCTTACAGCTACAGTCATTTAATTCAAAATAGTCTGCATTTGCATTGTTGATGTACCCTATGATTTACTGGAACCAAAATACAAAGACATTAAATTACCAACAAAAAAATATTGCTTAAGCAATCAGTCCAGGACTGCAATAATAATGACACATTAGAAAATATGAAATCTGGGCCCACTAGTTAATTGTTTTATTTCCTCCTTCATTTATCATTAAAGTCCTGCTCACATTTCATCAGGTTGCCCCGCTATATTTGAATCCCTCCTGTGACCACATTTAATCAGGTGCTCATTAACTTACACTTACCAATGAATATAGCTTCTGCTTTTTTCACAGCATCAACAGGGTCATCATGGAACTCATGCACACTGTCCAGGCCAAAACCTCCAAAAATAATTTAAAAAAATGATACCGTCATTAATGAGGTTTCTTTGTATACTGATTTGACTAAATCACTGCCCTGTTTTAAATGGAATACGTCGTATCCTTGCAAAGTTTATTAAAGTAACTATGCTAATGAGTGCTTTGTAGACCCTTATAGACCCTTATAATGTGTTTTATTTCCATAATGTTATGGGTGCTTTAACTGCATTAACCATAGTGAGCACATATGAAATTATACATATAATAACAGCATTAAGGAGCAGGCTGCATATATTCATGCAAATATGCAAATTATTGCTATGATTTTGGTCTCTTACGAGTAAGAAAATCTCCCCTTTTACTGGGGAATGAGGACACATTTAAAATAATAAGAGTTAGAGAAGTAAATGGTTAAAGGGTTACACAATACATGCTTTATAACTACTTTATGGGGGAATTCACCATTGTGCGAAGTGAGCTCAGAATCCTTCAGCTCACTTCGAACAGACTGTTATGCGCTCGCTGATATCCTGCACGCAGACATCAGCGAGCGCTTTAAAGGGATTCCAGTCTCGGGGAGACCAAAAGAGTCGCCTCGTCGAGACTGTTATTGTGCTCACTTTGCACAATGGTGAATATCCCCCTTAGTTGTGAACCTCGTTACTACAAACCAGTGTTTTTCAACCTTTTTTCTTCAGGGGAACCCTTTGATGTAATAAAATTTCTGGCGGAACCCCTAGAAATAGTTCAATACATAGAAGTACTCACCGCTCGATCCCCTGTAACTGTGCAGTAGATATGAGGGTGCTCCGGTGTAAGCGGACGTCTTTAGCAAGGCACCGCTATTATTGATTTTAACCTGTTTTTAACATGGTTCCAATAAAGACACACTTTTAAAAGTTACTTGGAGTGCTGGAACCCCTAGAAATCGCATAACGCGCGTGACGTCACTGACGTCTACATATCCGACAGGTCACAGAGGGAAGATCCAAGGCTGCGATCTCTGGTGTGTCGGGTAATTATGCTGATTGCTAATAATGTGGTCTCGGTCCCTGCTAACAGTAATTGCTGTCAGATCACTGTTAGCAGGGACAGAGATCGAATCATTAGGTATCGGCATAATTATCCGGCTCATCAGAGAGAGAGATCGATGCGATCTCTCTGATGAGCTGGGTAATGATGCCAATCAACCAGTGTGTCGCGGAACCCCTGGGTTGTCCTTGCGAAACCCTGGCTGAAAATCACTGCTATAGACTAATGCAGTCTGCTTCTAATTCACAGCCCCCAAGAAGCATGTGCATATTATAAGGACCAAATTAAAGATAAAGACAACACTAGGAATGTACATACATGCCAACATTACCCTTTAAAACAGGAGATAAATGTTAATATTCAGTATCCAAGTATTTGCTGGAATGAAAAGAATATAGTGTAGAAATATGGTACGTTAGGCATATTTCATAAACAGGTAATGTTCCCACCTTATTGCTTTAAAGTGCACCTGTTACCTCAAAACTAATACTAATTTAGGTTGTACTAATGAAATAAAGGTTTTTTTAAATATATATGTATTTAAAAAATGTACCTTTATACAGTGTTTCTCTCTGTCATCTTCCCTGTCAGCCAGACTATTCTTTCCCGTGTTGGGTTGAGCGGAGCTAAATGATTGACATTATAGCTCCTCCAATCAGATCCCTTAAATCACAATCTAGCAGGGATCTGATTGGAGGAGCTATAATGTCAATCATCATTTTGCTTCGCCCAACCCGACATGGGAAAGAAAAGTTGGACTGATAGAGAAGTGCTGTATAAAGGTACATTTTTGAAAATACATATATATTAACAAAAATATTTATTTCATTAGTACAACCTAAATTAGAATTAGAGTTTTGAGGTGACGGGTGCACTTTAAAACTGAAGACACATAAAATCTACATGTTGAGGTGCTGATTTCAGATTAATTTAGATGCATGCTACAAAATGCAACTATGCAGCTATATAGTGTGTATTTAAACTGACTTTGCATCAAAACTGTAGTATGGCTCATATACTATAATTCTATACTATATTCAGAATGCTAAGTATTTAAATTGTCTTTTTATTTAAAGGGGAATGTTTGCATGTACATAATACTGGCGTTGCCAAATCATTGCCTTCCACTCAGATACTTCTAATATACACGTGTTGCATGTGTGGCCAGGGATTAGAAGCACACCGCATTGGTTTATGGCAGGGTTCGGCAAACTTTTTTCAGGAAGGAGCCATTTCACTCCCTACTCCAGCGGCGATAACCATCTTCTGAGCCACCGGAGGAGGGAGGCGTGCCCTCTCCCGACCCCATGACCACCAACAGCCAATCAGAAGAGCCATCGGCGGTTGTGGGCGGGGCTTGGGCGGGGCTTTGGCAGTGTGGCCCGAGCCACAACAAGGCGGCTAAAGAGCCGCATGTGGCTCGCGAGCCGCACTTTGCCGACCACTGGTTTATGGTAATGAGTTCAGTACTAAATATCTATACAGAATATGTTTTGTATAGCTTACACTAACAAGTTTATCCCTTTAGCTATTTGCTTCTCTTTAACTATTGTTAGGCTAGGATCACACTAGTGTATTGTGCGCAGCGTATTTAAAAAAAAAAAAATTCTCCGGCAAAAATACGCTGAGAAAAAATAGCAGAGAAAATCTATAGAGAACAATGCTAATGGAAGAAAAGTGTTCACACTAGCCTATCGTGCACAGCGTATTACACTAGAACGCTACCTACTCTATTTCTTTGGGCACACAGAACGCAGCATATTTTATGTGTCTACATTAGTTTCAATAAGAATTTAACAATTGCGATCACACACAGCGTGAAATGGCAAAGCGTTTTCAAGCATGCAGCATTATTTAATGGCAAAAAAGGCAAGGAAAAAACACCTACCGTATTTTTCGGGCCATAAGGCGCACCGGAATATAAGCCGCACTTACCTTCAGCGGCTTCTTTCGGGTCTGAGTCCTCACATAAGGCGCACCAGGTTATAAGGCGCAGCGCGATGACGATTTCCGGCTCATGAATATTCACTGCCTCATTAACTGCCGCGTGTTGCCCGAAGTCTGCCGAAGTCTGCCCGATGCCTGCCGAAGTCTGCCCGATGCCTGAGGTCAGTCCGTAGATTAGGCGCACCGGGCTATAAGGCGCACTTAGTATTGCTGAGAAAATCTCAGCATTTTAAGTGCGCCTTATAGTCCGGAAAATACGGTATGAAAATACGCTGCGCACAATAAGCTAGTGTGAAAATAGCCTTAAGGTGAAGTGTTTTGATACATGTTTTTAGAAACCCCTGGACAACCCTTCGTTATTGAGCAAAATTGTACAGCCTGGGACTCCATTTGCCAGATTGCAAAGGGGAAAAATCACCAATTGTGAGACCACTCCTACATGACATTAATGAGGAATGATTCTTAGAGAGGCCACTGAGATATCAAAAATATGACTTATAGTGTACAGTAACTTTCAAAGGTCCTTAGAATGGTGAAAAAAACTCACAAGTGTCAGTATCACTTTCATTCTCATTTCTTATGAAGCAGAACCTGCATTTTAGACTAGCACTGAGTGACATCATTCACGTTACTACCAAACTTAGCAGATCTAAAACCCTAAACTCTTACACCTACCCAAACTTTCAAACTTCTGTCTTGCGATTTTGGCATAAGCATCTCTGTCATGGAGAGCATAAGGGATGAATAACACTCGTTTTACTTGTCTAGAAGAAAAAAAAAACAGAATTTGTGTTAACATAATCTAGAATCTATGGAAGGATGTTAACAGTAACGCCTGTTAAACCTGGTCTCTGATTGGTGACTGGATTACAGCAGCTGTTTTACAACTTTCAGCATGCAGCTAACAGAATTCTGGGTAAACTCCTAATTTAAAGATTTAAGGGGGTTATTCACTAAGGTGCAAATTTGACTGTCGAATTCGCAAACAGCGGATTCCATTAGCAAATCCGCGACAATTTCCCCATTGTAAAGTCGAGACAATTTTTTAATGCTAAGATTGCGACAATTTTCCCATAATAAAGTTGTGACTGCGACAATATTCTCATTATAAAGACGCGACTGCGACAGTAGCAGCTTATTGCAACTGTCTTTATCTGGCGAATTCGCACCTATACACAATAATTTAGACTTTAGTGAATAACCCCCTTATTGTTAGGTTATTTAGATGCGCGATTTAACACAGCAGCAGTACTAAGGTTTGGGGAGGGAAACAGGTGTGAATATACTTTAGTAAACCTTGCACACTGTTTTCCATAGGTGTCCCTCTTTAAAAGGAAACGTTAGTAGGTATGGGAAAGGACAGAGAAAAGGGTAACCTGGCAACTGGTTCTATAGTACTTTTTTACCATTACAGCCCTACAGGTGCACAGTAAAACATTTTTAGTAAACAGAGAGAGAGAGACAGCAGGCAGTGAGCAGGACAGAAGTCATGTGCTAAATAAAACAGGCTGTACAATGAAAGCAACAATCTGACTACTTACACCCCCAGAAAATTTTTTATGTGCTCTTGACAGTGCTCGAGATACCCCCCTCCATGCAATGTGGAGTTAGAAATAAGCAGCAAGCGTCTCTTGGCAGTCATCTTTTACAATGCCTGAGCCAAAGTACTTTCAGAGACAGGAAACTAATGGGAAGACAGGAAGATTTAGAGGCGGGGATAGCATGTGACTAAGTCAGGACACAGTTATTGCTGAGATCTGCAATTCTAAATGCTGATTTATGAGGTTAAAGGACACTGTTAGTTATTATACATATCACTTCATTGATAATGGACATCTGCATAGAGAAAAAAAGTTATATAATTCCAATGCTAAAGGCACAGTATAGAGCAGGGATGGCGAACTTATGGCACGCGTGCCATAGCGGGCACGCAGAGCCCTCTCTGTTGGCATACAAGCCGTCGCCAAACCTGCCTTCAGTACAGGCCGTGGACCCAATCTGACAGTTTTCAGGCCGGATCCATGGCCTGCACTGAAGGAGCGCACGCTCACAGGAGAGAGGTGTGATGACGTCACTCACAAAGGCCGGCACTTCGGGTTACAGCACTGTTGAGTGGAATCACTTTTTTGGCACTCTGAGTCAAAAAGGTTCACCACCACTGGTATAGAGTATCTACAAGTAGTGCTGAACTATTATATATTTTTCTTGTAATGATATCAAATACAAATGGTGCAGACTGGAACCCCTAATCAGGCCCAGTGCAGGATTGGCACCAGCGACACTGCCCCTTCCGCGCCCCCCCCAATTATCCCATTAAGTGTCTTCATTCTGGTCCAGACAAGCAGGCAAGTCTTTAAAGGGTTAAAAACGTTGTGTATCTTATTACCTGTTCTTTATGTAATATACAGTATGTAGGCAGAACTACTCGTCCTTTGAAAACCAGAATTCGGGAACATTTTAATGACATTACCAATCACAAGTCCACGAATATGGCTAAGCATTTGAACACACATGGCAATGTCTTTAGACACTTCATAATCTAGGGTATTGATAGAGTTACACTTGGCACCAGAGGCCTGGGTAATATTTTGAAGTTACTGAATAAGAGGGAGGCTTTTTGGATTTTTACTTTGAATACCAGACAGCCTCATGGGTTGAATTTTGAATGGGATATTTTGCACTTTGTTCAGAGATGGCTCTGGCCCTATCTGCGCCCTAGGCAACCCCCCCCCCCCCCCCCCCCCCTCGACGCCCTCCCCGTCTGCGCCGCCCTCCTTACCTCCAACACTGCCGTCCAGACGCGGCTCAACTTTAAATCTCCCAATTGGCAGAGATTTAAAGTTGAGCCACGGCTGCAGCCGGCACTCTGAAAAAAAAAATGCTAGGGGCGCCCCTAGCATTTGCCTACTCTGCCTAATGGCAGAGCCGGCTCTGACTTTGTTGATTAGTATTTTGCATATTTTCTTCATGTTTTACTACTTTCTATTGTTACCTAGTTATTTATTCTCATTCCTGTCACTTTTATGCATACACTTTTCACTATTATTTTTTTTTTATTTTTTAATCACATTTTATGTCATATACATGTTTCTCACTACTAAGTGCTTTTCTTATTGATATGGATCCCCTTTTATCTGGTCTTATCCGGCTCTGCCTTTATGTAGCTATACCTTTATTTATTTATTATTTTTGACTCATGTGCCTGTTTTGATTTGATATATTTATAAAGATATATTCATATACTTTGTATATTTAACTTTTTTGACTTTGTTACTATTATGTTGTATACATTTTGCTTGGCCCTGCTTACCAAGTTGTACTTGCCGTTTTTTGTTTCCACATGGTACAGGGCAGAAAACAAAAAAATGGCCGCTGACAATCCCTTTAAAACAAGTGCTGGGTGCCAGGAGCAAAGAGACGAATTTGAAACCAATTTGTAGTGAAAGAAATTCTCCGGCACTCCAAAGTGAAAAAATTAAAAAGTTACTATTTTATTGTGACTCCATGGTCAATGAACATAAAAACAAATAGTACACATCAAAGGGCCTACGCGTTTCGTGCGCAGCACTTATTCATGGCAATAAAAACGTTTTAAAATCATCCTTATATACTCACCGCAATCAGAAGCACTTCCGGTTGGCCTCCATGTGGATTGCTCAGCCCTGCCATTTCAGAAGGTATATGTATTCCCCCAGCCATGTATGTGAATAACATGGCGCACATCCGCATCGGAAGGTGCTGGTACAGTGTTCGGGGCCAGAATATCACGAGAATAGCTTGCGTGCGTCATGGGGGTGGGGCTGATCAATCCAGTAAAACATATGCGCATAATAATCAGTCAAGGCCTACCCTAACCTTTTTCAACCTCCCCCCTTCCCTTTCATTAGGGAATGTGGTTCCTCCCACATGTATATACACATTAGGGTTTCATCATGTGATCCTACTCAATGATTGCCTTTGTGCATGCCTTTCACTCATTTATTTGGCCAACCGGAAGTGCTTCTGATTGCGGTGAGTATATAAGGATGATTTTAAAATGTTTTTATTGCCATGAATAAGTGCTGCGCATGAAACGCGTAGGCCCTTTGACATGTACTACTTGTTTTTATGTTCATTGACCATGGAGTCACAATCAAATAGCAACTTTTTAATTTTTTCACTTTGGAGTGCCGGAGAATTTCTTTCATTACACCTGGTACAGGGTACCTGTTTTTGACTGGATGTTTTGCTCATTTAAACCTCGTTTTCATTGCCATGTTTTATCTATGAATATGTAAGTGCTGTTGCACGAAACACATAAGAATGTGGCCCTGCTTTTAAATTTTGGTCAATAAAGTATACTTTTTACTACTCTGGAGTCGCCAGGATTTTTTCTGCTAAGTCTTTAAAGGGGTCATAATGGTCACGCCAGGCTCCCCGTGGATGGTCACAACGGAAACCCTTATTGGTTCTCCACAGCTCCAGCCCTCTTGCCAGTGTGCATAGCCGAATTTAACCCAGCTTCTTTACTGTGGGATGTGGATGATGTAAAACAAGAGTTAGCTATGGGTACTGGAATTGGAACAGAAAGAACAACTCATTGCTGGTGCTTAGGGAACAGATACAGTAAGTAAATAGGCACCCCAGTTTGACATCTATTTAATTAAAGACATCTTTTATGGCAGCTTTTCACTTTGAGATGCCTCCTTTGCCTATAGGTAGGTCCAGCCCTGGTCAGTATTATATAAATAAAAAATGTTAATAATAGATATACAGTACTGAAATTTTGCATTTAGTAAAACACTGCCATCTTCTGGCAATTTTGGACTTCTGGAATTAGCACTTGTACAGTACACACACAAACATTCTTTCTGAACAGAATAAAACATGATTAAGCTGTAAAAGTAAAATCCAAAGTGTAGGGGCTAAAAGAGAGTGCAACTAACCCTTTCATGCATCTCCCACTATAAAGTATACAGTGGCAATGGGACTTGAATTAAGTTGTTTTTATAGTGGTAGCAAGATAACAGGCAAGCACCACACTGGCTGGTAAAATTGCTGGTGGTATGCATACATTTAGTAGGGCAGACACGGAGGAAGTGAGTGGAGGCCCTGGAGAATAACTCTTTTAAGGCGAAATTTATTAAACTCGGAAAAGCCGTTTCGGCTTTTCTGAGCTTAATCGGGAGAAGGCTTTGAAGTTTCTCCTAGTAAGTATCACGAGATTTACCTCGAGTGATACTTGCCGTGACAAACTTTTTTTATTAAATATATCCATGGAAAGGGTAGCTATACAGTATAGCTAGCTTTTCATGGATATATTCAATAAAAAAAAGTTTGTCACAGCAAATATCACGATACTTATCTCACTGTTAGTGGGATATTGTGAGGATGAACTAGAGACAGGGAGACATAGAAAGGGATGGAATATTCACTTATATACAGTTAGTGGCACATTGTGAGGATGAACTAGGGACAGGGAGACATAGAAAGGGATGTAATATTCCCTTATATACAGTTAGTGGGACATTGTGAGGATGAACTAGGGACAGGGAGACATAGAAAGGGACGTAATATTCACTTTTATACATTGCTTGATTTAGAGGTTATCAGTGTAAATTTTTAAAAGATGTTTTGTATTGTCCCTGCAGTAAAAATGCAAGGATTCTACCCTGTAACAACAAGTATGCCATGTCTAGATAGTTAAAGGTGTGTTTTCTCAGGAAATATCCACTGTTTTGGGGATATTTAAAAGCTTAGAGATTGTTCTGGCTAAAAACTACAAGGTGGACACCCAAAATAGGGAGTGTGTAGGAGGATACTTTAAACTGAAGGTTCAGAAACCACAGCCACCATCTAGTTTGTTTAGCAAAATACCAAAATACCTTAGCATTCAAATACCCCTAAAAGAGTAAGGAATGATTTGTTATTCATCACCCTCATTCATAAGCTAATATCCCTATGCTCCCATCTCAGCATTTATTTCAATCATGCTTCCAGTAAACTTGCTACCGAACCTCCTGCCTCTGATGCACCCCCAACTACACTGGCATTCGTCTCCCTTAAACTACCTTCCACTGGACCCTCACATCTTACAGTAGCAGGTTGAAATTGTGTAATAATTATTTTGCAGTATAGCTCCTAGTACGTGCTGCAGATCCTGGCTGTTGCCCTGTGCTGTCCTAGTCCTGTGGTAGTGTGCTGAGGCCTGTCTCCTGCTCCCTGGAGGGTAACTTTCCCCAACCTCCTGTAGGAACAAAATTGCAGATTGTCCCATCAATGGTCCTGTGGGTCCCCGCTGGCCGCATGAGGCACCCATTCTTAAACCTACCCCCACCCCTTCTGCACAACTTGCCCCCTAATCCATCCCACACTGCTGCCTCCTCCCTGTCCCACTTCTCCACTTGTATTAATTTGCCTATGCTGGCTGACACTGTGCCAGACCATTGATTCCCTCCTTCTCCCTCCTAGGTCACCGCAAGGATAATCTGTCTCAACCATTCCCCTCTTCTTATCTGCACTTCCTCCCTCACTAACTTCAGCAAGTTTTCTAACTCTGCACAATCCATTTACTTTACTTTTCCGCTAACTAAATCTATCTTTTTACCTATCTATCCTGTCAATCAAGTCAATATGGTAGCTGGCCACCTCTGACCCTAACCTATATAATATTTGACTCCTCCCCTTTAAACTATAGCCCACACCCCTAAATCCCTACCCTATCCGCATACAATAACAGGAGCCCTGCTCAAGATGCCTCGCTCCCCCTATCCAGCTGTCAGAGCTTACTTGAATTCTGCAATAACACCTGATCTACTTTCCTTCTCTGGATTAAAGGCAGCAGTGGTATCATCAAACTATTTGGTTAATGGTGCCAAAGGCAGTGACATTATGATTACTTTTCTGACAAAAGTATGAAATTGGTAATCCCAAAAGCCTGTTTATCATTTGGTATATGTATGCTATAAACTGGAGCAAAAATTGCTGCTGGGAAAAACTCAAGGCCTTACTGATTAAAGGCTGAATAGTCATGTACAGCTCTGAATTCACATCTATTTGACACTATCTCATGTTTTCTTATTAAGGAAACTGCGATGTGGCAAATAATTTGGGTGTCTATGATAGTCGCGATATTAGAGAGGACTCTGCATCACTTTGTGCGCAAGTGCACAAGTATGGTGCTACTATTGACTAAGCGGAGGAGTATATCAAAGGAATGAATGCAACTAGGAGAACTGCTCCAAATTCACCTGTTTGACTTTGCCACTTCAGAGAGGAGGCTGATGGCAGGGATCTGCATTCTACTTTTATCAGACTGACTACACCACACATCACATCCGACAGTGAACGCCGCTGTCCACTTGTTCGACAAGATTAGTCACTGCTTATTCAATAAAGAGAAGTGAACCCATGAGTATTTTGGTGATACAATTTGATTTGCAGTGAATTGAATTCATCCTTTAGTCAATGAGACCCACAGCGCTTTCTCATCTTATGTCCACTTAACGGACAGATAAAATGAAGTCGCTGACAGTTTCCTCTCTAAGTGGCTGATAAAAAGATATTTGAGCTGTCACAAGCTAACACTTCTGGTTTTATATATAGTTTATTAAAGTAAGCTTAGCAGTTTTAGAATCAGAGTATTTTCATATTGCATCTTTCACAGATGAATATATGTTTATAAATCAATAGGAAAGATCTCCGGCACTCCGAGGTAAGTAAAAGCAAAGTCTTTATTAGTAATACATTTAAAATAAAGGAAAATAAAAGTGAGGGTGGCACCAAAGGGTGGCCTTTTCTGGATGTATTTTGTTTATATATAATAACTATGTATAAATATATCAGAGGTCAGCACAAAGATCTGTCTCACAATCTATTTATACCAAGAACTGTAAGTATAACAAGGGGGCATCCTCTACGTTTAGAAGAAAGAAAGTTTCTGCATCTACATAGAAGGGGATTTTTTACTGTAAGAACAGTAAGGTTATGGAACTCTCTGCCTGAAGAAGTTGTTATGGTTAATTCCATTAAAGAGTTCAAAACTGGTTTGGATGCTTTCCTTCAGTGTAAGAATATTACAAGTTATGGGTAATAGATAACTGAAGGTGGGACTTTGATCCAGGGAATTATTCTGATTGCCATATTTGGAGTCGGGAAGGAATTTTTTCCCTAATATGAGGATAATTGGCTCTTGCCTCATGGGTTTTTTCCCTTCCTCTGGATCAACATTGCAGGAAAATAGGTTGAACTGGATGGACTTGTGTCTTTTTTCAGCCTTATAAACTGTTACTATGTTATGTTTATAAATCACCAGAAATTTAAAGAGACACTGGCTGAAGGTTATGATTTGATAAAGAGTTTTAACAGTTTTATATACATTTTTGAGCTTGTATAGGGCATGTCTTGGTTTACCTGCTAACGTTACAGTCCTCTCTAACTTTTTTTCTCAAGTAATAATTAACTTTATCTTAGGCCCCCCCTTCATGACAAAGAATCATGTCTAAGGGAGACGTGGCCCCTTCTTCTTGTTTTATTTAGGTATTGGTATCTGACAAGGGGGGGAGGTATGATAAGGGACAGAAGCCTTTGTATTTCTGAGCCCTCCTTACCACCTCCATGGGATTGGTATAGCTCAGGGCTGGCTGACAGTATCCACATATTGTGACCAGGAGCTGGATATGGTGCTCAAATCTCTGTGAAGGGGAGGCACTCTAAACAAGTGGAAAAGTAAGCAGCTGCTCTGGGATTTCTCTGTGCTTCTCTCCCTCGCTGGACTATTAGTATACTGTGTGCGGACAGCTGGAGGAAAGTGCTTTACTTTTTTTCAGAATGGCCGGTGGCTAGTTCCTTATGTGCCTGACTCTAGGCTAGGGGTAGGCGCTGAGCTTATGACGTCACACCAGTAAGTGTGGGCTGGCTGCAGATTGCTCAGAGAAGAGGGGAGTTTGCATTGGGGGGAAGACTTGGGATGATGCATGCCGGGATGGGGCGTCGCACAGGCGTATGACGTCACTCCCGGAAATGCACCTTGGCTGTGTATACAGCAAGCGCGGTGCAGTTAAATACCCGGCGATTTGTATCCTGGACGGAAGATTTACAAAGGGGAGACGTTTAGCTGCTATAAGAGGCTGAAGGCAGGCACTTTGGCACCCTTCCTAAAGAGGTACCCTCAATCAATGCATGCTAGATCCTAACCAGCAAAGCAGCCTAAAGCACACTGCACTGAAGTTGGTTTCTTATTCAGGCTGTCCATGCTTCTAATAAAATAATGCATTGTAATACCAGCTAAATCATCTTTGCTATCTATATGTGATATATCGTTTTAATGCTCAGACCTTATACTATGTAATGCTGCAAAAATTCATCCTGGCAGAGAAACAATATGGGCACAAAACTAGCACAAAGGCTAGCCAGTGTGCCAATCTACTTGACCACAGAACCGTTTTGGGCCAGTGATTTTAGCCTCCATATATAAAGAGTAAGGCATCATGTAAAAATTACATCTGGTTTTAGCCTGGCCCAAGAATGCTCTGGGCATAAAAACTGGCACTACCATGAATAACTCTTGTTTTTAAAAGGGTTAATGGTCTTGGGCCACTCACATCTCACTTCTAATATGCTCATATGGATCCACTGCATAACATATCACCAAAATCAGCCTTTTTTGCATGGTTGTAATGTTGATTTCCAAGAGTTTGCATCCATAATTCTGTCCCCACAATGAAAAGCATGGCATGTCTAGATAGATAAAAAGGTGTGTGTGTGTGTGTATGTATGTATGTATGTATATATATATATATATATATATACGCACACTGTGTTCCAAATTATTATACAAATAATATTTTCTCATTTTCCAAAATTACCTATATGAATTGCAGTCATTGTAATTTTCCAGTCATTAACTATTCAAGTATAATTGAAAGGTTTTTGAACAAACTGCCTATGATAACAGTATATTTGGAAAAAAAAAAAAAACACTCAAAATGCATGTTCTAAATCAGCAGTTCTCAACCTTTTTTTAGCAGCGACCCCCGGCGCTGATGTCACTACGCATCGCGTGATGACGTTCAGCCAGAACGTCGTCACGTGGTGACATTCAGCCGGAACGTCGTCACGTATGCACGTCACGTGGTGATGTTCGGCCGCAACGTTGTCAAGTACACTCGTCACGTGGTGATGTTTTGGGACAAAGTCACCCCGCAGGAACCCTTATAAAAAGAGTCCTGCGGGCGCTTCCGGGGGCCGCAGCAGTTCTCGACCCCCAGGTTTAGAACCGCTGTTCTAAATTATTATGCTCAGCAGAGTTTTCAACATTTTCATTTTTATTAAGAACAAAAAAATGGTCATTTGTCAAATTATAAGCATTAGCAGGTTATTGCAAACTGAAATCAAACAGTTTTCAAGTCAAAACTTTATTCTAGGTGATGTTAGATTTGCAAATAGGACCCCTTGTTTGAAAGGAGCTTCTGAACTCTCTTGTCCATTGAATTTGTCAGTTTTTGGATGGTTTCTGCTTCAATTGTTTTGCATGAGGACAGAATACCCTCCCAGAGCTGTTGCTTAGATGTGAACTGCCTCCCGCAATCATAGACACTCCTTTTGATGATACTCCAGAGGTTCTCAGTGGGGTTGAGGTCAGGGGAGCATGGGGGGGCCACACCTTTTATGCCCATAGTAGCCAGAGATGAAGATGTGTTATTTGCAGTGTGAGATGGTGCATTATCATGCATGAAAATGATTTTGCTGCGGAATGCACGGTTCTTCTTTTTGATCCATGGCAGGAAGTGCTGTTTGAGAAACTCCACATACATTATGGAGTTCATCTTTACCCCTTCAGGGATCCTAAAGGGGCTGACAATCTCTCTCCCCATGATTCCAGCCCAAAATTTTACTCCACCTCCTCCTTGTTGGCGCCGTAGCTGTGTTTACATGGGGTGTCCATCAACCAGCCATCCTCCACTCCATCCATCTGGACCATCGAGCGTTGCACGGCACTCATCTGTGAACAAAACAGTTTTGAAGTCAGTTTTCATGTATTGCTTGTGTGCAGTGGATAGAGGAGGTCGACAGGATGGGTTACACACAGCTGCAAAACTCTGAAGGACCCTGCATCTTGTTGTTCGGGGGATGTTGGCGGCACCAGCAGCTTCAAAAACTTGTCTGCTGCTATGACGAGGCATTTTTGCAGCTGCTCTTTTAACCTGACGTACTTGGCTGTTGGAAAGAGCCCTCAATTTTCCCTTATCAGCATGCACACTTGTGTGCTGTGAATCAGCTACATACTTCTTGATTGTGCAATGATCACGATGAAGTGTCTTGGCAATGTTAATTGTAGTCATGCCTTGACCTAAACACTCCACAATTTGCTGTTTCTCAGCAGCCGATGCATCCTTTTTCTTTCCCATTTTGGCTGAAAATGTAGGCTATTTCAAAGAATTGTTGTTTTCACTCTACACTTCATTTGCAGATATAAAACTGTCTGCTGAAATTATCCTTGTGCATTCTATTTTAGGATGTGTGTTACACATATGTATCAGGCATTGTACTGATCAGAAGACATTGTTTATTTATATTTAGCTTAATTATAAGGGTTCTAATGTTGATGTTTCAGAGAAACACTGTAGAGTTTGTGATCAGGCAATTACACATACAGGGTATTATTCTGTTTAAGAGACAATAAGCTTTCATAGTAAACCGTTTTTTTGGTTCACACACTGATGTTTGAAAAATAAATATTTTGACCTTATGTTTTAAAAAATTTTTTTTTTTTTGGAGAAAAAGCAGTGACTTTCACTATGATTTGCATCCACAAATTTGTGTCTACAGCAACAAGCATATGCAGCAGAAGATATGCACTTTAATAAAATATATTCAGGGGAGTTCAATACCAGGGGCAGAATTTACAGAGATCTAGTGACCTATAGCAATGATGGCGAACCTATGGCATGCGTGCCGTCGCCACCACTGCCTTCAGTGCAGGCCGCAAACCCAACCTGACTGACTGAAGTTGCGCCCCTTCCCCAGTGCAGGCATGACGATGTCAATCATCAGCTTTGGCT
This sequence comes from Pipa parva, assembly GCA_019650415.1. Classification (NCBI taxonomy): domain Eukaryota; kingdom Metazoa; phylum Chordata; class Amphibia; order Anura; family Pipidae; genus Pipa; species Pipa parva. Next base: position 26,944 of record WMED01000675.1, read on the forward strand.
TTTCGGGGGATAGCGCTAGTGAGTGATGTCACCTTTTTGGCACTTACTACACACTCAATACATTATATAACATAGTCACTCTTTGTAACTGATACACAGGTTTAAAGGCAGGACTGCTGTGTGTACCACAACAACACACCAGTTGATTAACATTGACAAAAATAAGCATCTTGTATGTTCCCAAGGTAGCAAAACTAGAATCCAATTTCCAAAAACAAAAATGGCTGCTGGACACGTCCATTACCTGTTTATTTCCTAGAAAGTACTACTGTATTGGTGTGCTGGAGAAGAATCTGTGATGCTGGAGGGATTTCCGGTGGCTGTGGGGTTGTTTCTCCACCTTGTGTAGTTGTCGACTGACAACTGAGAAAGTCAGAGACCATTCCGAGGTGAGAATGGAGTTATTAATATGAATATTTAGCTGCTGGTAGGCATCCACTTGGGAAGCTCTTAGCTGATTGTGAATTACATCTCCCAGCATAGAATCACAGCTGACCTGTAGGAAGAATGCTGGAATTTGTAGTTCACTAGTTGCTGGAGAGCCATAATGATCCCCAGTACAAAGTGAAAGAGGCAAGAAGGGCTCTAGTTCAGAGCTTGGGAGAATGTACTGGTCCATCTCCTTAACATTCTATGGCAAAGTAATTGGTACCTGTGTGCCTGATGGTTAATTTTTCTACTCAGCACCTGGTGTTATTGAGAGGGGATTTAGTGAAAGGTATCTGAGATCATAGCCTGCCAGTGAGCCTTAGCCTACCCCTCAGCTGTTACTGGTCGCATTAGAGTGAGTGGTGATGATCACCTGTTGTCACAAAGTTCTATCCACTGCTTCTACTTTCAGTGTTTAAAGACCCACAGAAAGTGTCATCTGCTTCTTTTAGGATTAGTGCAGGGGTCCTCACATGCTGGGCTACGGATCATTGCCTCTAGGTACTGGACTGCAAAATGGTGACTTGCACACAGGAAGCATGTCACCATCATGTGGCCGTCGGTTCGCGTTGGACCCACCCTCCCAGTGGTCCGTGAAACCTTTTCTGGATTGGGGAAATGGAAAACCGGTCCCCGATCCAGAAAAGGTTGGGGACCTTTAAGGGATCCTCATCCAGGGGCAATCTGTCAGATTAAAAACCTTGCTGTTGGAAATTATTGTGGATTAGAGTTGTTGTTCTCACTAACATCATGTACATGTTAACAAGCCTTCAGGCTAAATATTTTCTAAGAACAGCACAGTTGTTCATCTAAAGCATAATAATTACAGTGCTTTGAACATATTTCAGCCACGTGTTATTTGGGGACATGAATTGTGCAATAACACCTGATCTACTTTTCTTCTCTGGATTAAAAGCAGCAGTTTTCAGAAATGGTCTCATCAGACTGTTTGGTTTATGGTGCCAAAAGCAGTGACTTCATGATCATTTTTCCGACAAAAGTATGACATTGGGTATCCCAAAAGCCTGTTTATCATTTTGTATAAATGTGCTAAAAACTGGAGCAATAAAAATATCTTTTAAAAATGCCTGCTGGGAAAGTTTCGGCCACATTGCCTGTCAAATTGACCTCGCTATAGTTCAAATCATATTGCCAAAATACACGCAAATTCACTTCTCCCTATTGAGTAAGTGGATAATACACTTGATGGACAGTGGCGATCGCTGTTACATGCATTGTGTGGCTTAGTCAAGTGGATAGAAGTAGGATGAGAAGTCATGTGAAATGAGGTAAATTCAACAAATGAAGGGCAGTGATGTCAGTCTCAAACTCTCCTCCTAACTATATTCTGTGAATATTATATGTATTTCTAGGTCACCTTGTCCCTAGGTCATGTTGTCATTTAATCGCAGTCGCCATTGGGACTTTTGAATAAATAGTCACTATATGCATCACTGCAGCCCTGCCATCAACCTCCAATTCTTCAACCTGAAGTGATAAAATCAAACAGGTGAATTCAGAGCATTCACACCTTCACTCCTCCACTTATTCAATAGTAGAAGTACCTGTGTATGCCCACGCATGATGCAAAGAGCTCCATAAGGTTGCGACTATCTTAGTCTTCTGAATTGGTCATGTATTAACCAGTTCACAGAGTTTGTTTTATTAGAGAACATGGGGAAGTGGAGAATAGATGCAAATTCACAGCTCTACTCGATTATTCAGACTTTAGTCAATGAGGCCCTGAGTATTTTCTCTTCTTATGTCCACTTAATGGGCAGATAAAGTGAAGAGTCACTTCAACATATTAGTACTGAGAGTTTCCTTTCCCATAAGTAGCTGATAAAAGACATTTCAGCTGTCACAAACTAACACTTTGGTTTTATTTATAGTTTGTTCAAGTAGGCTTAGTTTTATAGTCGGAGTATTTTCATGTTGCAACTTTAACACATGATTACATAGAGGTGTTTATAAACCACCAGAGTTTAAAGCAGGGGTCTCAAACAACTCGGCATGTGGGCTGTAGAGGAAGATCACAGCCAGTCAGTGGGCCGCACTAGGGGGCGAATTCACGCTAGTCCGAAGTGAGGTGCAGAGTGTTTGCCTCACTTCAGACTGACTGATCTGCGCTCGCTGATGTCCTGCACACGGACATCAGGGAGCACATTAAAGGGATTCCAGTCTTGGCGAGGCAACTTTTGCTCTCGCTGAGACTGGTCTCTCACGATCGCATATGTTTGCAGGCTGCTGACAGTGCTTTATTTTGTGCTATTTACAGATAGCAGGGAACCGGTGTTAATCCGACTTTATTGCGATCATACATTCCCTTATTGTTCTACCTTGATGGTCAGCCGGAATTACATGCTGCTCTGTAAGCCGTCTTGAAGTGTGTAACACGTGGATCAGTCTGCGGGGCGCACACAGTAGTTCGGGGGGCCGCGTGTTTGAGACCCCTGGTGTAAAGGGACACTTACTGAAGGTTATGATTTGACTAAATAAAGACCATACCAATACAGTTCTCTATACATTTTGAGCTTGTATAGGGCTTGTCTTGGTTTACTTGCTAACTTAATAATAAGTAATTAACTTTATAAGAATTAATTAGTCATGCATGTACGGTAGTTTTATAAACTATAAATGTGAGTTGGCTTATAGGTGCTGCTTAAAAGTAATTTATCTGCTTTGTGTAGTAATTGTATTGTAATAAAGTAACTTCTTGGAAATGCAGTTGCATTGGTAGACCTTGATAGGATGTTTCCACCAAATGTAAACTTTACTTGAGATAGAAAAGTTCAGAAAATGCAGAAAAAAAACCATTACTGTGAAATATTGAAAAACAAAAAAATGCTTTCCTTTAGGAAATTTGACACTTTACTTATTGTCCGATGCTAGGAGCTGTCAATTCAGCCAGTTTATACCAGCAGGGAGTGTGTCTGACAGCTTAATGCAGCTAGGACCAAATATGCATGAGACAGCTGTGATATAAATGTCTACAGTGTATGTATGTATAATTTTTTTTATAAAGCACCACAAATTTACATAGCGCTATACTATTCAGCAATACAAATATAATACATAAATGGGAAAAGTGCATTAAACAATACAAGTAAAATATCACAAGAATAGTTAACTTTAAGGGGTTATTAACTAAGGTCCGAATTGTTGCATATAGGTGCGAATTCAGATAAAGACAGCCGTAATAGGCTGCTACTGTAACAATTGCGTTTTTATAATGAGAATATTGTCACAGTCGCAACTTTATTATAGGAAAGTTGTCGCAATCTTAAAAAAAAAATTGTCGTGACTTCACAATGGGGAAATTGTCACAGATTTACTATGGGAATCCGCTGTTTGATTCATACCTTAATGAATAACTCCCCCCAAGTGCCAGGTTGCAGTTGATACAAGAGGTTGGAGGTCCATGCCCCATAGAGATTACAAGCTAAATGGAGAGAGACTTGCATACACAGATAAAAGGACAATAAGAGCTGTACAATGTGCTGAGACATAGGTGAATAAATGATAATAAATAGGTCAATAAATGCAGATATTAAGCATGAATAAAGATAAGATAAAATATATACATAAAAATCAATGCTAGTGCTCAAAAAATAGGACTTCAGTTCAGTGGCAGTCCTACCACATGGTTGTGTCTTCTGATGTCGGAATAGGGTTTGGCTATTCTACCAACTTAATTTGTAAACTAGTGGTTTTCATTTTATCAGAAATTTACTCTTCTGAAATTGGAAACAATATCTGATGAGCTTTAAGAAACAAGAGAGTAAAATAGAATTTTGCTTGTAAAATATGAGCTGAAGATTTATTTTTATTCTAAAAAGTATAGTTTGGGAAGGACAGATCTCTGAGAACACACAAGAGGTTACCATGTGAACTGGGTCGCCACTACAGGCGCTATAGTATTCCCAGAGCCCATTATATCTCTGGAGGTGCTAAGGCAGGGGTGGGCAATTATTTTTCTCATGGGGCCACGTGAAAGGTTTGGGTGGTTT
>WMED01000676.1:0-16722 GCA_019650415.1 Pipa parva
AGGAGCCATTTTCAAGTTGGAAGGAGCAATAAGATTTTTGAGATTCAGGCCTCTCTTGTAGATGAATCTTTGTTTGGAGCTCAAAGAAGCACCAATCACAGGATCAGCTTTAACTATATGCCAGTACTTGGTAATGGTCTTAGATATAATACCAAAATTGCTATTATAACAGGAGACAAAGGACATATCATATTTATCATCCTTAATCAATGATTTGTGAGAATTTTTTCTCTTTAAGGTGGTAGCACGTGATGTAGAATTGGCTCTATCAAGAGCTTCAGATACAAGTGTAGGATGATAACCCTTATCCATAAATCTGTTATACATATCGACTGAACAACTATGGAAATCCTCATCCCTTGAACAGTTCCTTTTGAGCCTTAGGAACTGTCCAAAGGGGATATTATCAACCATCTTTTATGGTGACCACTTCCAGCATTTAGAAAACCGTTGATATCAGTGGGTTTCCTATAAATTTTCGTTTCAATTCTATTGTCTGAACAAAAAAGGGTCAAGTCTAGAAAACTCACTTCACTCGAATTAACTTGTGAAGTGAATCGAAGGTTATAATTGTTGGAGTTAAGATAACATAAAAATTCTTGAATCTGTCCTTTATCACCCTCCCAGATAAATAGCATATCATCTATATATCACACATATAAGACTAAATGCTCAATAAATGGACAATTGTGCCATATGTGAAGATTCTCCCAATGAGACATATAGATATTAGCAAAAGCGGGCGCCATCTTGCTCCCCATGGCCGTTCCAACTTTCTGCAGGTAGAACTGGCCATTAAACAAAAAATAATTATTCTGCAGAATGAATTTAATACTACTTAACAAGAAAGGAATCTGTTCATTCACAAAATCAGTTTGTTGTTGCAGGATATTATTGACTGCCTGTAAACCCTGTTCGTGTGGAATACATGTGTAGAGACTTTCTACATCACAAGTGATCCAGCTATAGGATGGCTTCCAAGTGATGTTAGAAAGTAAGTTTATTAGACTAGTGCTATCCTTAAGATAGGACTTCTGCTTAACTACAATGGGCTGTAGTTTGAAATCTACGTATTCTGCCAGATGTGCGGTGAGGGAACCCACTCCAGACACAATGGGTCTACCCGGGGGATTAATTAAACTTTTATGCACTTTAGGCAAGTGATAAAAGATTGGTGTACGGGTGTGAGGATCCTTCTAATAGATGAGGGAGAAGGAGACGAGCAGCAAAGTACCACAGTGGTCTTGGCACTAGCTAATCCCTTGGTGCGGAGTCCTAAGGAGCCCTCCGGTCTTCACCTTTGACCCCCGCAAGGAGGTATGGGCTTTGCAGCCAATGACCCCCAGGTCGCGGTCCCAAGAACTAACTGACCACTGGTGGACGACGACAGGACAAACAAGGGTCGAGTAGAGACAGACAGAGACAAGCAAGCTTAAGCAGGGACCAGGCAGGCTTGACAGTGACCAGGCAGGCTTGACAGGGACCAGGCAGGCTACTTTATTTACATGGGGCAAGCCACTAGAACTCTAGATGTGCAGAGTACTATAACTGGGCGCCATAATTAAGAGAGAGCACCCTTATATACCTAAGAGCCATGAGTAAGCGCTATGCGTGAAACACTTAGGCCCCAGTTATTGTCATTTTAATGTTTTTTACCTATATGGATACAATAAAGATCAAGTTTTAACTTCATCTTCGGAGTGCCGGGACTTTCATCTATTCAAGTTTAACTACAGTCCGCCTGTTCCAGAGCACCCGGAACACAATCTGCTGGAGATAGAGCGGTTAGTAAAACAGTTTTCTACTATAACTGGGCGCCATAACTAAGAGAGAGCGCCCTTATATACCTAAGAGCCAGCACATGACCGCGACGCGGCCACTTCATAAGTGCGCGCGCATTCGTGTGGAGGAGGCGCGCTGGGAAGAGCCGCGGGTCGGGCGCCACACCGAAGGACCCAGGACTGAGGTAAGTTTCCTGACAACGGGGATATGCATTGTACAAATAACAGAATTCACTTTTATTGATGACCCCCTCATTCTCCGCCGGACTAAGTAGATTTTTTAGGTCAGTCAGAAATTTTTTTGTCGGATCTTAACTTAGCTTGCAATATACTTTAGTGTCACCTAATATTCGTGCTGCTTCAGTAAGATAATCTTCTTTATCTTGAACGACAATCCCACCGCCCTTGTCGGCTTTTCGAATAATCACATCGTTGTTAGCTCTAATGTTCTTTAGAGTCGATTTCTCTAGAAGCTACTTAGCGAAACAAGTTGAGAGGGGTGCTGTGACCTGCTGGGCATATCTGGATTGTTCCCTTCAACATCCTTCAAACACTGAACTTTATTCTAAAGTGTTCCTGCTTTTTGGATTACCACAAACAGTATATTGATGAGCTTGTACAAAGTGTGTTTGTGAGAATCTTTTATTTATCATTTTACTGAGTTGTTCGTACAATAAACGGAATTATACTATGGAAGAATTTTTTCATTTTTACCTATGAGCCCATGGTTTACAATACCAGCGATTGTCTTGTGGAAGGAAGCTTTGATTTTCTGTGTATGGTGCCTGTGACATCTGATGAGGAAGTCCAGGAGATATTTTAAAGGCAAATTGTACATTTTGTTCTGGTGAGCAGATTATTGTACTTCACGAGTGGCGGTGCACATTAACATATTCACTCACTTTTGTTGGGAGTAGCAGCACCATTTTTACACATTTATTGTTGATAAGGCACTTAGTGCCTGTTTTCTTGCGCTTCTTTTTTCTAGTTTCAAGTTTTGCACACCTTTCCTTAAGAAGTATTTTGAAGCACACTTCAATCCAAAAAGAAGCTGCAATCAAGTATTTGGACTGTTTTTTATTTTTTATTTTCATCAAAAGGACTTTTGTTTTGGCATTCTTTTTGCGCTTCCCAGTTTTGTTTGTTTGCCCTTAAGAATCAGTTCATACTAAACTGGAGATTCTGCACTGTGCTCTTCCAAAAAGTTGGACTGCATGACACATCTGATGCAGTTTTTTGTCACAAGTATCAAGTCCTTGCTGTAACAGTATGCCTACTGTGCTCTTTCCAACTACCAACCAAAGCCAGGACCCTTAAAACCAAATGTATGATACCATCACATCCACTATATCAAATGTTGCATCCATCATTTGGAAGGCTGAAGCCATAGGGAACTCTGCTGATGACTTTGCACAAGTTTCAGAAACCAAAATTAGGGTATGTTGACATTCTAATTCTTTTCTTTTTTAATATTTCTTTTATTGCGATAAAAAAGAAAAAAAAAAATAGTCAGCAATCCAGTTGTGTCACTTAAGGTCACTGTCAGCTGACAGGTCAGCTGTTAAAAGTGTGACCAGTCTCTATCTGTCTATCTATGCAAAGAACTGAATGACAGTAAGACGAGGACAGTAACAGGAGGCAGCGCTCACCACCAGGAAAGATATCAAACTACAGCACAATAGTTAACCTTACTTTTTCTTGTTTATCCTTTTCTTGCTCTTCTTTAGATTTCTTCATCTTATGCACCTCATGAAGAAACACATTTTTCTTTTTTAGCCAATCCTGAAATAAAATCAATGCTTATTCATCCAGATATAAACTGAATTATAGGTTTGCTATTTAATGATTTTTCCATATGTAACTCAAGTCACTATGAAACAAATGCCTTAATAAAAATGCTTCTGCATGCAAAACTTAATTCAATTTATGCAAAATTCTCTAATCAGAGTTCCTGACATTATTACTGAAGAGGTTCAAGAGCTTTAATTAGCAAGTCTAATTACAATTTGTGATTTCCCAATGAACATTTATCTTGAATAGCAACATTTTCTTAAATAAATTCTACTATCCTGCAACCACCACTGGTCATTTTAGGTCTGCCTTATGTGCTGTGGCATGCATTCCTCAAACAAGCTGGGTATGGCAGGGGCAGCATGCTATTTCCAATAATGGGTAGCACAAAGTAAAACTTTGTCTGTCAAAGTATCTTGTGTACAGCAAGATCCCTTTCTCTGAACTAAACACAGTCAGCGTACAGAAGGAAAACTACTTTGATGGATATATGGTATTCGCAAGACAGACCTGAGACCCAAGACAAAATGTTTTGTGGAAGCTTTTTAAAGTAACAAAGCAGCAATTCTACAGAGAAATTCTATTTCTCAGTATTTTGAAAAATAGAGAATTTTTTGTTGGAATTGTTTGAAATGTTTTTCACAATGTTCAAAGTTTCTTTCAAGAAAAAAAACTGTCTGCCTACATACATAAACTATAAGCAGAAATTTTTTTTAATTTGCATTGGCAAGACAGTTATTCCTATGAAGTACTTGTAAAATTGCATTTTTGATTGGTTTGTGTTGTCACTCTCCCTGTTGGTTATAGCCAAATTGGGCTTTTGGGGAATCTCATGAATATGTATTATGTAAAGTTATACAGGAAACAATATGAGTAAATGGGAGTTAACAGATAAAAGGGGACTGCAACCACAAGGAAAGAAAACATGCTTAAAATAACGCAAACCAGGAACTCATTTTCAAAAGACATTTTTACAAGTACTATGTAGCAATAAAAGCCATTCCAATCCAAATGGTGTTCATTTTTTTGGATGTTATAGATCCTTTTAAATTAACTCTGACATGGACAGTGTGTCCATGGTAAATGATTTCCATGAAGGATTCATCAAAGGCTGAAATAACTGCCTTATGAAACAGCAAAATGTAAACTACACACAAACAAGTGGTATATAACTGTGAGGACTGTGGCACTGAAAGGGGTTTAATGCTAGTGTGTCTTTCAACCAATCAGCTACCTGCATAGCTGTTAAAGCCTGGTCTATGACCCAAGTCCTTGTCAAAGTAGTTTGGTTAGGTATGTGATTAGCTGTATATTAGGTAGCTGAGTGAATTATCAGTTGTGACCTTGGAACTGCTTCTAGATTTCCCCTCTAGCCTTACCCCCTTCAGTTGTGATGCTCTGTTTTTGATTGATTACTCAGTTATTAGATTCTGGCAAGTTGTCCTGACTCCTCCAAATTGTTCCTCCTGCCAGGACTCCCCAATACGTGTAACCCAGCATCAAGTCACAGACCTTTTGAGGCCAGTACCCAGCCACTGGCGTCCCAACTTCTGATGATTATTTGGTTGTCCCTGACAATAACACCCTTACCTTGTTTCTTACCTTGCACTGATAGTTCATTGCAAAGTAAGAAACAAAAATGTTTTGGGGGTTGAAACCTCCCTTCATTGATCCAAAGAACAAACTTTCTACCGAAAGTAACTGTGGAAGCGCAAAACAAAATACAGACACAAAGATAGAACCCTAAGTGCAGATCAATAACACAAGTAAAAGTGAAATACACTGCTGGAGTGAAAGGAAATCAGAAAATTGTGCTGAAACGTGACTACTTTAGGAAAGCATCCAATTAGATAAAAAGATGCAAGAGCACCAATTGTGCTTGCATTTACCAAATGTACATGCAATGCGGTCATATCAAATATTAAGAAGGTTCTCGTAGGTCATTAACTGCAATGTGTCTTCACAACGAATGATCTACAAGAAACTTCTTAATACTTGATATGCCTGCATTGCACGTATATTTGATAAACGCAAGCACAATTGGTGCTCTTGCCTCTTTTAGCTAATTGGATGCCTTCCTATATGGGGCTATAGGAATCACGTTTTTCAGATTCCTTTCACTCCAGCAGTGCATTTCACTTTTACTTATATTACTGATCTGCACTTAGGGTTCTCCCTTTGTATCTGTATTTTGATTTGTGCTCCCACAGTTACTTTCGATAGAAAGTTTGTTCTTTGGATTTCGTCAGAGCAGTCGCGGCAGAATTGCTTTCAAGTTGGAGCAGCAGCCATTTTTCTATTTTTGGACTTTATCCATGGGACTTTTTAACTAAGGTTTTTTTTTTTTGTTTATACATTGCATCTGTTTTATCTCATCATTGTTATCATTTTAGTAATAATTTTATTTATATTTTTTCATATTTATCTGATTTTTTATCACTTATTATTATATAGGCATTGTACATTTACTCACTAGTTTCTAATATTCATTTTGCTCCCTTGATTGATGTTGTGTGAGCAAGTTCTGCTTTTTGCTGTTTCATATGTCAGCTGATGTCATCATACATCTCAGAACTTGCACAACTTGATTGCTAAAAAGATGCACATTCTATTACTATATTTTTGTGGCTTCCCATTTCTGATTTTTTTCACCATTTAAAAAAAATATATATATTTGACTCTTTAAACAATGTTGATTTTTATGTATTGCCAATGTTATCTGTATATTGTAACGGAGTTTTCAATTCTATCTTGATGCATATACTGTTTGATAGGATTTTCAGATATTCACTCTTCAACAGTCTCACAGGAAATGCCAGGTGATTAGTGAGAAAATAGTTTTATTGAAATCAGTTTAATTTAAATGGCAAAAATACTGGCAAGCCATACTGGCTTCCAAAGCTGCTGGTCGGAATTAAAAAGTAGCCATCAAATTCCAATGTTGAAATCTATGGTTCTGCAGTTAAATATTTTGCTTCAGTCAAAAAGTTGGGGTAATTAGTTTTGATAATTAAATGTTAGATAAGAGGTAAAGTCCAGAGAGAAAAAAAATTTAGCTTTTTTTTCATTCTGGTCAGATGGTGTGGTTTGAGGGTTGAGGCTACAAAATAAAATCTGTGTTTCTAGCAGGCAATGACTTTTTCTAAATTTTCTTTGGTTGGCATTGCAACCACAATTACAATTTTGATAAAGACCTCTTCTCTGCTGTGCATACACCATAATCTGCATGCCAAACTTTGCAATAGGAAGGAACTAAAAGGACATAAAGAACACATTCTCAAAAAGTGTGCAGATAGTTACTAGTATAGGTTCCTTTGATTACGTTTTTTTTTTAGCTACATAGCAATGGTTATTGCAGTTTTTTACATGTACAAATGAATTATGAATGCTATGAACTACAATTCTGCTATCCACCTTCTTGCAAGCAAATATCAGACCAGTCCAGTTTGGACAGCCTTGTACTTCAAATACCCCAATTGCTGGATTTTTTTGTGCCATATCTATACAGTGTGGCTATTATAAATCTGACTAGATACAGCACATTACAACATATAAAACATATGTGTTATCTGAAAGTTCTATAAGGATGAGTGTAAAAGATTATAAAGATATTAAAAAAAAACTTATATTCATAAACTGGACCAAAGCATAGTACTGCTAACACTGTTGTGCTATCTTAAATATAGCTGCCAAGGCAGCAAAAACCTTGAAAGCCTGCAACGATTTCCAGTAACAATTAAAATGTATTACATTACATACTTACTGTATTTTTAATTTTTTTTATCCACTAAAGTATTTTATTCACCTTATGAATGAGACTTTACAATTCCTATATTCAGGACTTCAGAAAAAAATGATTGCAGCCTATTCTATTTATTGGAATATATATTTCCAGTAAATCTTGTGATGCCAATATCAATAACACCCTAGAAGGGATATTAGAATTTATTGAACTTTCAATTTCAGTTAATCAACTTTGAATTTCATTACCTAATAAGCATGTTTTTTTTTTTCCAATTGCTTATACAAATGGTTACCTGATACACAGTAGCTCGTAAGGCATCTGCAGCTTCAACATCATTGGCATTCTGAATTACTGACTTGTCCAGCACTGTAAGGGTTCCCAGGTATCGGGATTTGGCTAGGTTGGCCGATTTGTGAGGGTTCACTTTAGCAGATTTCTCAGTAGTCTGAAGGTGGTTTAATGATCTATTGTACAAAGATACATACGGTACAATCAGAAAACCCAAACCCATCTATTAGATCACCTCTCAGATCCCTTTATCAAAGAGGCTTATGCTATATTCCTCACAAGTCATAAAACTCATTATCATGTGAAAAGGTCTTGTTACAGCAGCCAGAAAAAAGGGAAAATCCCATAGTGGAATGATTATTCACACTGGAGGTTATTAACACACTACAAAAACTCAGAGTTAAAGGTTTAAATGCCAAAAGAACATCCAACAATGTTGATTGCTCTAGCCTAGCCACGTTAAGGCCTAAGATGACCCAAGAACCCAAGAAAATTGGAATTCTATTATTGTTTTATCAGAGATGTGTTTAAGATCTTGTGTTTTCACTTGCTAAAACGTAACAAGTTTATTGAACACCTCATAATACTGTGAAGAAGTATAAAAGGAATATACCATCATAACTTTTAGTTTTCAAATTCAACCTCCAGGCCACTGACAAAAGCTGCCTGCTTTGTCTTGTGATATTGGACTGGACCCTGAATTTACCAACCTAGGGGGTAATTCAGCAAGGTGTGAACACTTTCTGAATAGTGAGTGATGTCACTTGGAGGTGGGGTTATTGGCACTAGACAGGAAAAGCCTGTTCAGTACTACTGATCCCAAAATCATTTTTACATTTTATTGTTTACGTTAGCTTTCTATATATACGTACACGTCAAATATGTTTTATTCAAACTTTTCATACCCTTTAAACCTCAACTAAAATGTAGCCAGAATAATACTTAAGATAAACTCCAAGAACCCTTACCCAAGTTCCACAATTTGCCATCTTCAGCATAGCCAACAGAAATCCGTTAATCATGTTGGTATGTTTTGGAGAACTGTCACTTTTACACATGTATATTCTATCTGGTCACGGATTTGCACCTACTACCCAGGGTTTGAGTAAAAACTCTACAAAAAAGGGCCAAGTAAGAAACAAAAACATGTTTGCATGAATGTTAGGATGGACTAGGCAGTAGAATAGTGCCATATCCATGTTCTTTAAAGAAGAGGGGAGAAGCCCAGAGTATGATTTATCAAAGGTTTACCATAAATGTAAAACCAAAGTATTTAGTTACCTGCTTGATGGAAAACGGACTGTATCTACATTTTCATCCTTTTTATACTCAGCAATTTTGCTCTGGGGAAAAAAGCAGAAACTATTAACATTAAATCACACTGAACAGGTGCTTAATAGCAAATTTATAGAACACTGATTTACACCTCACAATGTGAGGTTTTTCATTGCCAGAAATGTTCCTAACATATGGAAATGAATAAAGAAATATAAATGCTTTGTATGAAAGTACAATAAAACTTGCTTGCTGATTAGAAATTCAGTAAATAATTCTCCTCCCTCACCATTTAACAACTCTATTATTCTAATGTTTTTTGCCCTAAATTATAACTTATCCTTTATTTCTGGTTAAGGGTTTAAATTCTTATCTCTACTGTGTAATCCAGCAGCATAAAACATTATTAAAGGAGTTCATAGGCTCATTGTGTCTAGGGGTGTTTAGGTAGGGGGAGGTACTCACTGATCACACTATTAAGCTCCAACACTGCCCCTGCACTCTTCAATGATCCAGATCTCTACTGAATCTTGGCAAAAATCTGCATGCACTTGCTCTTTTCAGCAAAACTTGCAGTATTTTTATTGAATTCCATACAGCCCTGCATTAATTATGTTCACATCTCTTTTTCTTAAAAAGAGTGCTATGATTGCATGCTGAACTCCTAATCTGTAATTATTTGCTATTCTTGCTATAGACTGATGAAGTAATATGAGATGTATCTGAACATGCAGCTAAAAATGTTTGTCTTTATTTCTTCTTCAAATGCAGCAACAATAATTGATTTAGCAAATACTTAAGAAATCTCTGCCACCTTGTAAGACGTAAGCAATACTAACCTTGTATTGTTGACCTCTGCCCTCCAGCAATTCTTCACCAGCATATATGCTTAGGTCACTAGGGAGGTGGATTTTATTTCTGTCTTTTAGAAGATCTTTGCCCTCCTCATGCCCGATTTTCTCTTTTACAGTTTCAAAGATTTTCTCCACAGCTGAAGGGGATTTCCTTCCATTGTCTTGCAAATCAGGATTCTCATTAGCCATTATTTCTCTTACTGGTAAAGCTGAGTGATACAAAAAAAGTGCATGTGGAATAAAAAGATAAAAAGCACAATATCTAGAATTATTTCTAGTTCTTCCAAAAAGTCATCTTTATCAAAGCAAATCTAAAAAAACATTTTCTCTGTTGAGAAGTATGAAGCAATCACTATGTTCAATTTTTTCCTGTTTTTGCCTTGATATGCACAGTAATGCATAAAATTTCATTTTTCAATTTTATGACAACTGCATGCCTTCAGTTACAAAAACGCATGCAGTTTATGAACATAAAAACCATGAATTAGCAAAAAAATATTCTGCAAAACTACATTTAAGGACTACTACCCTTGATATGTAAAATTATATTTATTTGTTGTTGACAAATCTGACAAACATTTCAGAGCCCAGGATATTTTTTCAAACACACCTTACTAGAATGACTGCTACCTAAATCACCTACTTTGACAATAAAATAAACAAAATCAGCAAATGTATCTATAATTATTCTAAAAATTGCTTTTAGGGTGAACATCTTTCTAACATACTGTAGCAGTTTTCCAAGATAATTTGCAATTGGTCTTTTTATTTGATGTATTTTTAAATATTTTTGTTCCAAACTTCTTTCTTGCTTTACATTTAACTGGTCAGTGTCAGCCTGGAAAATATATAATATAGGGCCTGAACAGAAAGATTAAAAAAAGTGATGAAAAAGTAAGCTAAACTAAAAATGAATTCTGTTTGCCAAGGTTCAGTGACAGAAAAACATAAAATTAAAAAAAAAATAAAGACCTACTGCAATCCCCCCTCCCCCCAACCACCCACCAATTAAATGAAACATACCAGGTTCCAGAATGGAAGGGGAGAAGTGGTTATAGATGCTACATGCTACTGGCTGTGGAGGGGTTGCAGGGGTCCTGGCCCCTGGGGACTGGATGCAAATGCTGCAACCCTATAATTATATACCTGTTTTTACAGTGACCCTCATTGTTAAATATAATGGATGCTCCTCTAATTAAGATATAAAAAGGTTTACCATGTTCACATTTTAAATAATTTAAAATAAAATGTAAGCCATCAAATGTGATCCTCCTCAAGCACAATTGCTCCTGATAGTCCTAGTCACTACTGCCTTTCATGTGACTGTATTCAACAACTGTATATATTAAATAAGTTGTTTGCAATACAAAATCAAATAATAATTAGATGGACAAAGTAAAGTCTACTCAGAAACTTATGGAAAATACACACAAAACATTAAAAGTGTAAAAGCTGGTAGGGGGGCATCTAGACACTCATGGAGTAAGACCAAATTGAAGATAGCTCCATGCCTCTTGTACTCTAAAACTGCAATCCCAACATAAAAAAATACACATCCACAGCCTAAAACTTCAATTGGGATACAAGATGCCCAAAAAAAACTCCAAAAACAGACCCAGAAAACTTTGACAAACGTTTTCACACACATGGCCACACTGACAAACTCACCACCAAACCTGCTGCACAAGGTCGAAATGCACGATGGGGAGATGGAGCCTCAAGATGACATAACACTTTAAAGGACTGATAACATATATTTTTCATTAAAAATATGGTTAACAAAAAAAAAAAAATATATGGTTAACAGAACTGAGAACCTCTATACAAAAGGATTTTCATTAACTCTTTAAAGACCTGTAGAAAGAGGTATATGAATTATCAGATTGCATGGACCACATTGAGAAATTGCTTGGAGAGTTCACAATGGCACATAATCAAGTATCCAATCTTTACTAAAGAACTAGAGGAGGAGATTTTGGCACATAAAAACAAGGTAGCTGATCTCAATCAGTTGGTAAAGAAGATCTAGATGCCTACCAGACTGAGTTCTTTGTGCTACTTTTAACTGATGCAAGTAAAATAGATATGCACCTAGACAGATGTCACCGACTACCAAAACCCACAGGCCTACCTCCAGGTACTACCCAAGAGACCATTTTCAGACTGCGCTATTTTAAAACCAAGGAACCAATTCTAACCTCGCTCTGCTCTAGTCCATTTCTCCCTCCCAGGATCACCAACCTCCAAATATATCCAGACCTATCCCGGGCCACTATGCAACAAAGATGGACCCTTTACAGAGATCACTGCAACTCTGCACCAACATAATATCACATACCACTGGGGTTCCCAGTAAAAGTTTTACTCCACAAAAATGGTATCCCACACACCACCACCTCACCAAGAGAAAGACTCAAGCTTTTACAAGCATGGGTCCTTGGATCCACTCACACCTCTCCAAGGCATTCACCAAGACTGATTGCCGCAGACTGGCAGACGCTACATGAACTAGCATTCTCCTAACCTACCATACCCAGAAGACCAGGGACTGTAAGATAAGCAACATTTAAGCCAAAATGGAACCCAAAACTTACCTCACTCACTCTTCACTTTTTCTACCTTGAACATGACTTCATTTCTTGTTAAACAAAAATTATGATATAGCTGCTTTTTAATATGTTGTTATATGGAATAGAGATTTAGCGGCATAACTGAGTAGCTCAATATAAATGGGGTAATGCTGTGGTAGCAGTGGGTGCCTCCCACCCTGTAGAAGTTAAAGGATAGTTAACTATCAGTTAGACATTGAAAATGTGTTCTATCAAGCAATACTTAAGCTAAGACCAGATGGCTCCTAAAACTCATTTCACTTAATTTTATTTTCTCCTCTAACAAGACTTTTCCTCTTAACTTAAACAAATTGATGACACGTTTGTTCTTTTATATGCACAGCCACTACTACAGGTAAGACATGTTTCTCTGAGGGATCTAGTTAATATGATATACAGATGCCACATTAAAACCCTAATAGTAGAGATATAACAGTCTAATTGCCTTACTTAACCTGAATCTCAAAATTTATTCCAAAATTCTAGAAAACCGCCTCCATGCTGTTTTCCCCTCCCTAGTGAACCCAGATCTAGTCCGTTTTGTAAAATCACAGCAAATCTCAGATAACACAAGATGATTTTTTAATTTATTTCATTTAGTAAACAAAAAGAAAATTACTGTCTTGCTGTGGTCTCTGGATGCTGAAATGGCCTTTGACCGGGTCCCCTGGTGCTACATCAGGCAGTCACTCCATACGTTTGCATTGGGCTCTATGTTCATTCAAGCAACCATGGCCTTGCATTCAGCACCCACTTCATCAGTCCACCTAAATGGTGTTGACCCCTTTCCACTTACAAATGGAACACGCCAAGGATGCCCGCTATCCCCCGTAATCTTTAATTTGGTCATGGAATCACTAGCCCAAGCAATATGACAACATACAGATATCAGAGGTCACCAACTGAATGACATGGGTCTTTAAATTACTAACAGACTTTGGTAAAATCTCTTACTATGAACTAAATGTTGATAAGACCCAGGCTCTCCCAATCAAATAACTGATGCCACCCTCAATCAACTATGCATCAAATACATACAGACTTGACTGGAAGAGTGACCACATCAAATATCTGGAAATTAAGCTCACTTTTCATCCCACCTCCCTCTTCAAAAAAATTTTTCCACCCCCACTAACCAAGTTGAGAATGGAGGCCAACTTTCTCCACTTACAATTTGTTTTGTGGCTTGCCAGGATATCTGTAGCTAAAATGTTACTCTTACCCAAACGCCTATACACAATGTGCACAATCCCTTTTATAAGATAGGCATTATGATTTCTATTAAACTTTATTTGGGCACACAAGAAAAAACAAGTAGCAGCACCTATACTATACAGATTTTTATCACTTTTTTCTCAATCTTTCCAAGAAGGCAACAAGATCAAGTTTTTCTTCCAGACCTACCAAAAAGTACCTTTCCTTACCAGATATCCCCAAAAGCATCTCTGTACTTTATACTCTGCTCAACTCCCTTCCAAACTCTAGAAAAACATCCTCCCAGCTCATACAAAAACTACAAGAAGTGCTAACCACATCGAGACATATTACAAAATCCAACTACATTGCTACCTGAGCCCAGATTTAGCAGGATGTTCCCCACCACACCCCCTTATTGTTGGAGGCTATGAATGCAGAAAAGGACCCTTCTCAGGGAGTATCCAACTGCTCACACCCTACTGGAAGAGGATATGAGATCTATACTCAGACATCCTGGGATATCAAAGTCACACACTCAAGAAATGGCTTTACTAGGCATCTTTGACCCCATTTCACTCCTAGCACTAAACATGTTTATACAACACATACTCATAGCAGCCTGCATCTGCCTCATTAGATTATGGAAAATCCAAAATATCCCATTGCTATCCAAACAGAAATCGACTCAAATGCATGGTATGAATATACAACAGTCACAACTCTAAAGAGTAAAAGAACCTCCTACTCCCAATGGAAGAAGTGGCTTGAGAAAATACAGTCCCACAAAGGTAGGCGAGAACCTGACCCAACTGGGAACCCACAGCACTGAGATTCCAAACAACCTTTCATATTTGAATCTCCAAAATACTATTGGACTACATAAGGATACAGTGGGGCACAAATAGATATTTGGCAATATGTATCCTGCTGAATTTGAACGACTTATACTATAAGGTTATTACATAACTATCTTACAATTACTTTTATCATTTCATCCTGTTCCCTTTACTTGTTTTTTTCTCATTTGTATAGTAACATGTAAAAAAAATAAAAAAGGTGTTAAAAAAAAAAAGTGTTAAAGCTTACCTTCCTAATAAGGTCTCCAAAGAGGATTGCTTAGGCAACTAAAACATCTTTGTTGAACAGAGTTTGCATAGATGTTGGAATGAATAGTGAAATTCAAATCAACGATATGGTCTTTTTTTAATGGCCCTAACATCGCAATTTTCTTACACAGGGGAGGAAACAGGCTTTCATATAAAGCAATCACGCCACTCAATCGATTGAATGAATATATTCAAGACACTATTTTCTTGTGCAATTTTAAGAAATAACTCACACACAGCGTGCTATGTGATTCCAGCAACATCAAAAATTCACCTGCTGGGTGTCATCTTTTATTTGTCAAAAAATAGATAAAAAGCAAGCACAAAGATATGAAATCATTATACAGTTGATTTCTTGGGAAAAGATTAGTTGATGACTACTGAAATAAAATCATCTTAAACTCATTTCTAATGGTATTTGTACTTTCTATTTTATTTCAGTAGAGACAAACAAAAAGTTTTAAAGACTGATAACAATACTTACAGCACATACACCTGAATACTGCTAAAAATTACATTATATGCATACCAGTAATTTTTTATAATTCAGAATAGGAGAGAGTGAATGGTGATGGGCATTTGTGAATAATAGAGAGGTAAGCACATTATTTATGATAGACAGACAGACACATAAATACATACAATTTTGGCGACCTTTGGCAAATCAGAGTAGTATGGAGATGTACATTTGTGTGGTTACTTTGTATAGGTATGACTTGGATAATCTTTTGACCACCATCATGGGCTGTGGGGTTATAGAATTTTGTTTGGATATACTGTCTTGTTGGGGTAGAACTTGAGTCTGTGTGAATTTTTTGGGATTGTGGATATTCTTTATCTACTTCTTTGCTGTACTTTGCCAGATATGTATATGGTAGACACTCTAAGTTCTCCTTGACTGTATTTCACTCAGCTATCTTTGTTAATTATTCTCATTTGAATGAACATTATTTAATGTATTTTTTATTTTCGTCATCCACTGTTTATGTATGTATGTATATATTATTTTATTTATAAAACACCACAAACATCCGTAGTGCTGGACCGTTTAGAATAAAAATAAACTACATACATGGGAAAAGTGCATTAAACAATTCAGTACAAGATCACAAGGATACATTACTTTAAGTGCTATGTTAAGGTTAACACAAGAGGTTGGAGGTTCCTTCCCCATAGAGCTTACAGTGTAAATGGTAGGAAGACTCACATACACAGATAGTCGGGTAATAAGAGCTGTGACAATGTGTTGAAACACAAGTCCATGAATAAAAATATTAAGCATAAATGGTTAAATATTGAATAAAATATATACTGTATTTGCTGGCGTGTAAGACAACTGGGCATATAAGACGACCCTCAACTTTTCCAGTTAAAATATAGAGTTTGGAATATACTCGCCGTATGAGACTACCCCTCTTCCAATGCAAATCCTGCTTGGATTGGTCAGTTCTCCCTGCCTGCCCAGCAATCCCTGTCTCCAAGATAATCAGAGCACCATCACACTGTGCTGTCCCTACAAGCCCTACCCTCTGAAGGAGGGGCGCGCGATCTTAGTGCTCACCCCCCTCCTTTTCTCTCTCTTTACCTAGCTCCTCTGTTGCCCAGCTGTCTGTGCTGAGCGTTAAGCGTTTCCTCTTCCCAGCAATGATTAAACTTCCTGTCGCTCACAGGAAGTTACATCAATGCTGGGGAAGGAATGCTGTAGCGCTCAGCACAGACAGCCAGGCAACAGAGGAGCTATGTAAGGAGAGAACAAAGTGATACCTGGCGTATAAGACGACCCCCAACTTTTCAGATGATTTTCAGGGGTTAAAAAGTAGTCTTATACGCCAGCAAATACAGTACATAAAAAAACAGTGATAAATATCAGTGCTAGTGCTCCAAAATTTGAAGCAAGTGGAAAATCTCCGGCACTCCAAATGTATAAAATCAAATACGTTTATTGAATATCCATTGAAAATAAAATAAAATTAAAAGCATGGACAGCACCTACGCAGGGGCTTGGAGGGGCAATCCGGGGCTTGGAGGGGCAATCCGGGGCTTGGAGGGGCAGAGGAGCGCAATTTAGGGGCTGGG